>APFE031310280.1:0-22413 GCA_000404065.3 Pinus taeda
AATGTGAATTTGGCAAAACATCTCTAAATTATTTGGGTCATATAGTAGGGGGTGGTGAATTGAAGATAGATCCCTCTAAAGTGGCAGTCATTGTGAACTAGCCTAAACCCAAATCTACTACAAAAGTTAGAAGCTTCTTAGGAGCAGCACAATATTGGAGAAAGTTAATTTCTAACTTTTCCTCAATTGCAGCTCCCTTACATACTTTAACAAGATTGAACAAGGTGTTTCAGTGGGGAGGCAAACAATAAAAAGCTTTCGACACCTTGAAAGAAAAGATTAGTACAACACCTATACTAGCACTGCCTGATATTCAAAAACCATTTGAGATCCAAACGGATGCCAGTGACTATGCCATGGGAGTAGTGTTGACACAGCATGGTAAACCCATATGTTATCATTCTAAGACTTTTAATCCTACAGTAGTTAACTATCCTACATATGATAAATAATTGTATGCATTAGTTCAGAGTGTGAAAAAGTGAAAAAATTACTTAATGGGCAAAGAAACAATAATATATACTGATCATCAACCACTTCAATACCTACACTCCCAAACTAAATTGCAACAATCAAGACATTACAAATGGATGGGTTTCCTTTAACAGTTTCCTTTAGTCATCAGATATAAAAAGGGTATATATAATAAGGTTACAGGCATGTTATCTAGACCCATTATAAATGCATCTGCCATACTTAAGCATAATTATGTGCTCCATGAAAGATACATAGAACAGTATGCTCAAGATATGGACTTTAAAGATGTATATGCAACTTTGAGTCAAGGAAAAAGAGTAGAAGAATTGGACTATCACATGAAGGACCGACTCTTATATCATTGTGGGAAACTCTGCATTCCACAAACTGAGAGAGTAAAGATAATTAGGGAAGCACACACTTCTCTGATATCAGGTCACTTTGGGGTAAGTAAAATAGTTGCATAGCTGCAAAGGTTCTGCTATTGGCCGAGAATGAGTGAGACAGTTTCTAGATATGTAAAGGGATGTGCTATGTGTGTGAAAAGAAAGCCCAGCAATAGAAAACTAGGCTTGTACACTCCATTGTGAGTTCCTTCTCACCCTTGGGAAAGCATTTCCATGGATTTCATTGGAGGACTGCCTAAATCTAGGAAAGGTCATGATTATTTATATGTCATTATGGATAGGTTCAGCAAAATGTGTATTTTGATATCCTGTAGTAAACATATTACAGCCGAAAAAACTGCAAAATTGTTCCTTGAACATGTATGGGTTCATTTTAGATTACCCACTTCTCTTGTATCTGATCGAGACACCTGATTTGTGGGGAAGTTTTGGTCAAGTCTGTGGGAACTAATGGACACCAAATTAAAGAAAAGTACAACTTTTCATCCACAAACAGATGGCCAGACAGAAGTAGTTAACAGGATAGTGATCCAGTTACTGAGAGGATATTGCAGCAAACACCCTAAGCTTTAGGATGAACACTTGTGTTATGTGCAGCATGCTTACAATAGAGCCAAACACTCTTCTACACAAAGATCTCCTTTTGAGACATGTCTTGGTTTCATACTAAGGTCTCCTTTGGATTTTGTCTTTGGTAAAGATACCATGGTTGATAGACACAGTGATGTGGACAAGGCAACTAGGTTCATTGAACAGATCTAGGAGATCCACTAGGCAGTACAGGAACAACTGGAAAAGAGCTAGGACAAGTACAAGGCTAGGCACGATAAGCATTGGATGGAGCATATTGTTCAAGTTGGAGACCAAGTATGGCTGTATATCAGCAAGGACGGGATGCAAGGAGAAGGTAAAAAGCTAAAACCTATCAGGTATGGACCCTTCAGGATACTTGAGAAGATTGGTGAATATGCTTTTCGCCTTGATCTACCAACTTACATGCACGTCTACGTAGTTGTAAATTTAGATTGCTTGAGGTTGTTTGAACCTTCAAATATTGAGGACCCTGAAGAGCATAGTCAATCACCTTCTGTTGATGACCTACTACCTGAATATCTTAATGAATTACCGGAAGACATAGTTCTGGACAGGAAGGTAAGGACGACGCGCGGTGGACAAGTGGAATACCTCAGGATTGGGCTCAAAGGTTTGAAGCCAGGCAGTGCGAAGTGGATTGAGATTGGACAAGTGAGAAAGCAATACCCTCACTTAGTCAATGCTTGAAAACCAACTTTTGGTGGTCCAAAATCTCTTTCAGTGGGAAGGCCGTAATCCAAATTGGATCCATCAAAGACTGGCAAAGAACCACGACTGTATCAGGTTGGGACGAATCTCTAAAAACTCCAAAAATTAACGATCAAAAACACCTTGAACTAGTGGCAATGGAAGCTAGCGTGGAACGACGAGGACCTCGGTCAAGGTGCGTTGACTAAGGCCCGTGGAGACTATGTAAGAGGTCAAAGTAGCCCCTGGGAGCCCTAGATCAGGAAAAGGAGGTGATTTTTGATGCGTAATTAGTTAATCATACATTGCTGGGCGAACAGGGTCGAAATGGGGGAAACCTGAGTAGTTGGATACATGGCCAACCGGAGAACCACGGGCGGGGAAGGAAAAAAGAGCTAATCGTACAAGGCGGACTCGCGCTGTGGAAACCAGCAGTATTGATCGGGGCGCTCTCAAATGGTAAACAGTTTTGGAGAGAGTGGAGTGATCCCACTTAACGACGCGTGGTGGCGGAGGTGAGAGAAAACTGCCATTGATCACACATTATCGATCGAGCAAGTCAACCACGCGGGACATGCGTATGACATTGGATCTGGGGGAGCCCAGATCGGACAGCTAAGATTGCACCCGATGGAGGAAGTAGAATCGACAGGGAATTAAGCTGCGTTCCAAAGGGATTTGGAATCTGTTTGACCACCACAGTGGAGGAAGAACGCATCCATGATGTAACTGAAGAAACGTGTCGATGAGCAGGCTGGCACTGTGCAGATGAGGACGTGTGGAAACACTATGAGCGTTCATGCTAACGATGAACAGGGAACTCCAAGCGCTATTGTAGAAGGCGAATCGACAAAGGCCGAAGAGGAATCGAGCAGGCATGGAAACGAATGGCTAAAAGCCATGAATAGAGACAGAATACACAGTCCGGTCGAAGTGAAGTCCGAGAGACGAGGGAAAAATTCCAAAATCCTGAGAGGAGGACAGAATACACAGAGAAGAAGGCAGTAAAGAAAGAGAAAAGTAGGATGAGACAGAGGGCCGAGCTGACGTAGTGGCAACATCGAGCACCACTGAGCTTGAGAGATTCGAGCCACCCCATAGAGGGACCTGTCTGGGCTGAGCACCACATTGGGCTCTTACCACTGTAGACTAGAAGGTCACAGAGCTGGTGGGAAGAAGAGACTGTGTACTCTAGTGGCTTGGGGAATCTAAGAACCACCCTGCTAATCAAAACCTGCTTCAGGAGAACTCACATTGAGTCCCTGCATTGTAATTCTCTATTTAAAGACACAATAAAACAAGGCCACAACTGAAAGTTGGACCGGCGGCGTAGCCCTGGAGAATAGGGTGAACTCCTTATTAAAATTGCTTGTGTCTTTGTGGTTGTTTACTTTATTTCTCTATTGTCTATCCATTTAAATGTTTGTGTATTGCCAATTTGATCGATCCGTTGCTTAAATAACATAGAACACACACCGACACATGAGTCTGTAATACCTTTTGTTTAATAAAACTTCGAATGATGTCACTCCTAGGGTGATTATCAAATCAATCTCATGGATGGGTTACTCTACAAGTTGGATAAGTTATGTGCTCCTAAAGATGAGTGCGTATAGTTGATTAGAGAGGCTGATACCTCCAAGGTTGTATGGAACTTTGGTGTAGGGAATAAAATGGCCAACTTGCATAGGTATGTGTATTTTCCAAAGATGCAAGAATGGGCAGATAGGTTCATAAGAAGATGCATGATTTGGTATACTAGCAAGCCTAATAACATGAAACAAGGTCTATATAATCCCTTACCTGTACCCACTCATCCTTGGGAAAGAATTTCCATAGACTTTGTGGGAGGCTTACCAACAACCAAGAAGGGACATGACTACTTATTTGTGTAGTTGATAGGTTTAGCAAGATCCCATCACCTGGAAAGAACAATGAACTTATTCTTTAGACATGTTTGGGTGCAATTTGAGACATGTAGGATGATCACTTCATATAGGAACACAAGATTGCTTCTTAGTGAATTTTGGAATACATTGTGAGAGAAGATGGGAACAAATTTAAAGAGGTTTAGAACATTCAATCCACAAACAAATGGGCAAACAAAATTATTCATTGGGACTTTGTTGTAGCTTTTGATGGGTTACAATCAGAAGCATTCGAAGGCCTAGGATGAAAATATAGTTTATATTTAGCACTCTCATAATAACCATTCTTATAATAAACTTGTTATAGATATTTCCCACCTTCACCTTTTGATATTTCATATCGTAAATGGAGACGAATGAAGGAGGATGTTATAGGAGATGCCTTGAGGGCTGCATAATTTGCTGAGAATATAATGAAGATCCATATATAGGTACACGAGACGCTGCAGGAGTCACAAGAAAAATATAAGGCCGAGCACGATCAACACAAAATAGAGAAGTCATTCAAGGTGGGAGATATAGTATGCATTAGTGGAATTTTGACGTCTAAAATGAGACTCCTAAGGGGAAAAAAATAATAGTTAAAATAATAAAATAATAATTATGATTTTTTAAATAAAAGAGGGAAAATACATTTTTTATTGTATTTATTTTTCTCCTTATAGGCTTACTCAAATGTGAAATGTAGAGACCCATTGAGTGAGCAATTAAATTCCACATCCAATGAGTATCCATTTTGCATACTTTTGAGTAGAACTACATTGAAAAAAATTAAAAATAAATGAAAAAATCATGTTGAACATGTTTTTTCCATGTATTTTTTTATTTTATTTGATTTGGATCTACTCATAAGTATATAGAGTGAATACACGTTGGATGTGGAATACACTTGACATTTGAGTAAGCCTATAAGGAGATAAACTAAAAATACAATTTAAAATTAATTTTCGTCTTTTCGCCCCAAAATATTTTCCCTTGGGGATGACATCATCATATTGAACCCTATTAGTTCTTTTAAAGTTAATTTTATTAGTACATTTTTTGTTTTGCGGGCCATTTTTACCTCAAAAGTCCCCTAATAGTTATAGTGGAATAAGGAGAGGCTTCAAGGTCCTACTAAGAAAATCAAGGCTTTGTCGCATACTTCCTTTGAGATACTAGAAAAGGTGGGATATAAAACCAATAGACTCAATATACCCCCATAGATGTGCATTTTATCATTTGTGAATGTAGACAATCTAAAACTTTATGATCCTTCCATTGTAGATCAAGAAGAGGAACGAGTCTTGCCTTCTGTAGAGGATTTGGCAATGGATGATTAGGTAGAGTTGATAGAGGATCACTAGAGGATAAAATTTTGTAGAAGAGGTTAAGAGCTACAAGATAGGTCCAAAATGGCCTTTTGTAAATTGAGTTGGAAGGACATCTTCCAGGAAAAGTTAAATGGTATAGACAAGAGAAGGTAGAGGAAAAACGTCCTCTATTTACTAGAATATTTTGGAGACAAAAAGCCTTCTGAAATGGGGAGGTGTGATATGAATTGGAATCTTATATTTTTTTTCATCCATATTGATACTTTAGAGTGGAAAAAGTGGAGGAATCAACTCCCCAGGTGTTGGGTAGTAGAGGGCCCGCGTAACAGTTTTGTGGCTCAAAGCCCGCAATTTTAGGGAAATTTATGGTAAGGACTCCATGAAGGGCGCGGAGCATAAATTGTAATGAGTCAAGTTAAAGGGTTGTCCATCCAAAAATAATGTAAAATAATAGGAAGTGAGCCAGCCTGCCCATGGTCCGCAGACCATGGGAATGTATAAATAGAGCAATGCTCTATGGATAGAAGTCAATTTTGGAGAAGTCTTTGCCTTGGATCTGTGTATTATGTTTGTGTGAAGACAATATTTTCTACATCTTTAAGTTCAGTTCAAGGGTGTTGGTTGATAGATAGAGGCTCTGCAGCTGTGCGTAGAGGCCTAGTAGAGTTCGCAACTATGTGCGCGGACCCCTACAGCTGAGTGCGCAGTGAAGATTTGGTTGTATTGAAGAGAAGATCAATAAAGATAATAGTTTCTAAATCATTGTGTGTTTTCTTGCAGATTTGTTTATTACTTATATTCTAAATTTATGCATCATCTTCTATAATTGCGTGCATGGGGTTTTAAGCTTAAATGTTTGCTTAAAGACTATAATAAAAAGTTCAGATCTGTAATAATTTGGTTAATAAGAAAGTGTGTCTACACGGATCTATGTGAGAGGTTGATAGTAGTACTGAGTGGCGTGAGGCCATAGAACGGTTTGCAACCTCTCCAAACCACATCAATACATCCCTAGGGTGTGGAAACCTAGTTCCAGCACCCTCCCTTGCTACCTCGGGTGAGACCTTAGTCCGCACTCCGCGGGTTGTTGCCGAAAGGGCCAGTAACTGTGGGATTTGTTTGGCTAATAACTCTTCCGAACCTGGGTCAGGGCCCAATAAGCCAACACTAGGACCTTTTTTACCAATGGGACCCAATTTGGAAAATTGGGATATTCAAAACATTTTGGGAGCATTTTGAGGCATAAAACGATGTTTTTTGGGCTAATTTTTGTTTTCTTTAGTGGTGCATATTTTTATATTAATTGAAACATAGATACCTTTCCAATGGAGCAAAAATTTCCTCAATTAGTGTTCATATGCAAAGTTATTCCACTAAAAAATTGACCTTCCTATTTTGCCCAACATAATTCAAGACGATGCCACATAAACCCCACTACTTACAAAAAAGGTGGTAGCCATGTGACCAGGATATGGAAGACTCTAGAAGATTCCATATCGTAACTTCAGTTAAGAGTTTAAACAATAGTAGGTCATTGGGTCGTGTTATAGCTGGGTCACTAGGAGGAAAAGAGATTCCAATTATTTTTGAGTGCATTTTGCTCCATCTATGAGCAAAATAGTTGAGAGGGATAAGGAGAGGAAAAACATAGATGATTTGTGCATTGTAGTGGTGTTATACCTAAAAATACCTCCTTCATCAGATTAAAGGATATTACCATGATTTTGGTTGAAATTAATCCTTTTACACCCGCTTCTTCTAGACTATTTAGGACTATAATGCAAGTTATGTACCATGAGGACCATTCAATCCTAGTCGATAACACTATGTTTCTTCAACTAACTTTTGTTACCGAATTCTCATTCAATCACAACATAAATACCTTGAGTTAACTCAATTTGGCACTCTTTTTCACTTAAGGAAACTCATATGGTGGAATGTGATTTCTTTATCCTCATCTATAGATTTTTGCTCAGAATTAACAAAGCATACAAAAGAGAGAAAGAGCCATAAAGCTTGATGAAGGTTTTCCCTAAGCATTAAAGCATATAAAAAGTGGATGAAAGCATTTTTACATGAGGAAACATCATCTACCCCAAATATTTTTCCCAATTTGAACTAAGGAATAAGTTGGTGATCTTCATAGCTTCCACTTTCTGATATATTAGAGGCTTGGCCATTGATAATGGGATTGGAATTTAATATAACGTTATGTTGTCAATATCTTCCTTGAGAGAAATAAATTTTCAAGCTAGGAGCGAAAAAAGGTGCCTCTATAGGTACATCTATTGTTTTTAATCACCTTCCCTTTTGATTAATAAAGATAGATCGATTGTGTTGGCCTGCTAACCTATGTTAGCACTTAAAACCTCTGATTCTTCTTTGGTTTTTTGGGAGGTTACTTGTCTTCACAAGAGTGCTTGGCCCCTTCTTACTGAGGTTGTGGTGAAGCTTAGAAATAATTATAATTATCTCATTTTGACTATCCTTCTATTATAGTACTTTGATACTAGGTTCCATCACCAACTAGTCATGACTATTAGACAAATTTTGATCGGCTACTGATCTCATAGAGTTTTTGTTTTTCCAAGTGTGTGTTTTTTTTGTTACTAAGGCTATATATAATACATCAATTAATAAAATTATGTAAAATCTATATCATTCACTATAGTTACCACCGAACCTCGCTGTAAGTCTTGATGGTTGTAGGCCCCTCCTCCACCTTCTGTTGAGGAATTTATGCGTAAATCAAATTCTCCTATTACTCAGGGGAATCAGTCTCCAAATTCTAATTCTGAATCATTGCATACTAACCATAATTCAATCTTAATTGAGGACCCCTTCACTAAATTTATGAGTACCTCCTTATAATCATCCACTTACAGGTCCTCTTGGGCATGTTTTGCTTCAGATAACACCTTTGCCTATTGTTTCTTTACCAGTTTCCATGTCGAACACTATGATGACTCCTAGTGAATCATGATCTTTTGTGGACATTTTTGGTACAACGCCATATATCCCACCTGTTTCAGTTTCTACACCATTTTTTGGTTATCCTATTGTTCATCTTATGCTGAATCCAGGAACCTTAACTACCCCAGCTATGGGTGGTGCGTCTCAACAATTTCCTCCTACCATCCCTCCACCTTTTGTATCGACTCTTGGAACTTTGATCCTTACCCTAATATGTGATTTTATTTTTCCAACCTTAAATAATACTTTTGGTGGGAATCAACTACTAAGTTCAAGCCCCCCTCCACTGCAAGGTGGGGTTATTATTTCTAGTGCTTATTCCATATCGGGGGCATTCTTGCACCCTTGCAACCCATGGTTCAACCATGTTTCTATTTAATTAATTCTTTCCCTATTAGTATTTATCCTATTAGTGGTGCTCCCATTATCATGAAAGGTGGTAGTACTATGCCTAACCCACTTTATGTGGCCAACAATGTTTCATAACTTGGACATGTTGCATATTTGTGGGGCCTCACAACTCAACTGCCAATACTTGTTTGGGGCAACCTCTATCCCGAGGATAACTAGTTTACTGGTAATATCCCTCAAGTTGCAAGCATGCCTTATGGCCCGCCACTTTATATGATCCCACCTCCACCTCAAGGAAATTATTACCCAACCGCACCCATGTACCTTGCCAAAAACCAATTGATGGATGAAGCTCCCGGTCCTTTAGGTCATCCTAGTCTACCTTGATCATATTCAACGATGCATACCCCATTGCCATTTTTGGCTACTCTTGAAATCTCATATTTGTACAAGTTTACTGATGACCCCATCAATCATAACTCACTATGGCCTCTGATCCCACACAAGATTCTTGCTGACATTTTGAAGTTTGAGGGAAAAAAATGAGATGATCTGGAGACACATGTCACTACATACCATCTTTGATGTGTTTCCAATTCCATGATTGACGATGGTGTTTGGCTCAAGATTTTCCCATGTACCCTAACTAGTAACGCTGATAAGTAGTATATCGAATTTCCACGAGACTCTTTTAACGTTTTTAACACCATCACCATGGAATTTCTCATGCTTTTTAAGTTACCAATCTGTTAGGAAACTAAAATGAAACTATTGACTACTCTGCACAAAAATACTTCAACCCATATATCCGATCATATCCATTAATGGAGATGATGGTGAAGGTTAGTAAAGGCACCCATTCTAGATTACCTTCTCACTGATTGTTTCTAAAAATCTCTTTTACCTACAATCACGAAGGATGTTTCATGTCCAAAGTTGCTACAAAAGACAAAGTCATTAGACATTCCCAATATCTCGATCTTATCTATTCGCAATCGAGGACCCTCTACAAATTGATCCCTAATTCTCCTCAAACTTCGAATACTCCTACCACTTAGCAGCCTGCTCTGTACGCTGATGATATTGTTGGTGCTATAACCACAACTTCTATAAACTAGTCTAGTGGGAAATCTTCTGAGTTATCCATTATTACTACCCCCACTTCAACTACACCGGCTCACCCTACTACTCCTCCAACTGCTGTGATTAACTCTATGTAGTTTGGACAATCAATCATCAATAAGAAAAATAAGAATAAGAAGAAATATGCTCCTTCTAAGGAGTAGAAACTTGGTCAAAACAATCCAACTCAAAAATCCCCTACCACTGCTAAATCTGATAAAGGTAACGAGAAAGTGGTTAAGTTTCCTTGCAAGATTTGTGTCAAGAAACATTTAACCTACAAATTTCCTTGTTTACATGAGTGTATTTATCTCCTTGCACAAAAGGATTCTAGGACCCCTGTTTTCCTTAATAACACTTTCCTTGCCCAATAACAACAACTTGTTACGAACCCACCCCCACCCCCACAATGGGGCACTGGTGCTTCTCATCCCCCTCCTTCTAGAGAAGGATCGTCAACTATCTATGCTTTTAAGGAAATTGATTTACAAACTAGAGCCAAGAATTATGGGAACCCTGTCTTAGACATCTTGGATACCCCGTCAAGCTCCACCCTACCTCCACCTTATGATGTACACATTGAGAGGCTCATTGTAGACACTGTGATTCCCCCCCCAAAGGGAAAATTTTTCATACTGCACACAATCCGTCTACTTGAACTGCAAAGAACTACAATATTGTAAAAGATCTTTCATAGGAACCTTGTTCCACATCCACTCTTGAAGTATTACAAAGCTTTCTTTTGCAACATAAAGATTTAATTTCAGTGATAGGAGGAGTTGACCCTTAAGATTATTGCCTAGTTTTCCTTAACATGGAGCAAAATAAACCTCACATTTCAAATAAAATTTCATTCCAAGTGCAGGTTCATGCGAAGGTCAAAGTCTTCCACCACACTGTCATTGACGAAGGTGATTCTACTTGTGTGATGACTACTTCCTATTTTCTCTCCCTGGGTTTTTCGACTTTATCCCTACTGTTGAATTCCTTGAAAGATTTTGAAGACCACATCTTTGCTCCTAAACAATATCATGCTAGTTTCCCCATTCACTCTTGGGGGGGGGGGGAACTGTTTCAGTTAATATTGAAGTTTTCGATCACCCACTCGATTACAACCTTATGCTAGGGAATAGTTAGATTTATGAAATGAAAGGCATAGTCTCGACAATTTTCCAACTTATCTATTTTCCTAATCAAGCGAATATTCTAACTTTGGATCAACTAGCCTTTTGCACCCTCAGGTTTCAATAGTTACTTGCTCGCAACATTCCTTTGGTAGGTGGTTCTCCTGACACTTTTGTTAATATTGGTATGAGCCTGTTGAAGGACTCCTCACTTTTGGTTGTTTCTGTCTTATACTACCTAAGGCCCCTTTGACCATTTCTATGGTCTCGCCTATACCAACTGGATCTATGGATCTGGGGGTCATCTTGACCCCTTCCACCTTTGATTCTTATGGAGATACGATGTTGTTGACATCAACAGAGTTGGTTGGTCAAGATATTCTTCTACATTTGAATCTCCTCTTTCCTTGGTTGGGACCATGATATTATGAACTCTCCCAGTGAAACTCCCTTAATTGATCTTCTCACCACTATCCACCCCTCTGATGAGGCTATTAAGGAGATCACATATCTAGCTTAGTAGCCTTGGGATGATTTCTACCAATGCCTTAATATATTTTCCATATGCATTGAACACAAGTCCTCTAAAAATATTGTCCCTTAATCAATATGAGATTGTTCCTTCCTCTTTGACACATGTTCAAGATTTATACTCGGAAGGAAACTTAGGAAATCTCTTGGTGGTAGGAACCTCTCCACCCATCTGCCTTAGTCTTTACATTGTTACTTGGGACCTTTCTAATAGGACCTATGAACTCATGGACTATGATGGGGACACACTCAAAAAGGAACTACGCCTAACACCTTGACAACATGTTCTTTGAAACTTTAAGTACAAAGTTTTGTTTCTTTTGGTCTGCTTCTTTCCATTTTTCTTGTTTTTCTCAAGTTTTTAGTACATCAAAAATACCAAAACCTAGATGTTTGGTTTGTTGCATCTAACCAAAAAGATTACATAATTTTCAAAAGCCAAAAAAATTAAATGAGCATTCTTTTTATGGTATCCTTTTCACTCTTTAATCTGAAAAAACTCGAGTTTACTTCTTTGAGCTCCTTAAACTCCCATGAAGAAGAGAGAGCTTTCTTTTTGGGGACATTTTCTTGCTCATGAAACTAAAAGACCTTGAGTAACCTTCTTCAGGCTTGTAAAATTCCTATGAAGAAAATTTGAGCAGTTCTTCTTCTGTCTTTTTCTGACTCATTGCACTAAAAAAGATACCACTCATTTTCTTCGTCTGACTCGTTTCAAAATTTACGAATAATATTGAGTTTACTTTATTCCCCTCATTCTTGTAACAAAATGAAGTGGGATCCTATTAAGCATATATTTATCACTTTAACTGGACTTAATGGAATAACTATGGAAAAGGAATTGTGTTGGGTATACTATTAACCCTTTGTCGCTCTTGGTCATCAACTATGAAAAAGGTACCCCGTTAAAGTCTTCTTTAAGCTATTTTCAGACTCTCTAAAGGTGAAAAGACTGCCAAGTTTACCCTTTATGGACTTGTTAAACCTAAGAAGATTGGGAAAAAAATGGAATAAAGAATAGTCATTGCTATCTATATTAGTTAGAAGTTTTATGGAAACAATCTACTATCCATCCCTTGAACAAGGCACTTATTTGATAGATTCCTCTTTTGTGAACTTTGCTTTTAACCCTACCATCTTATGGGTTTTTCCTTGATACCATAATGTCCCTTCATCCTTGTATCCTACTCTTTTTGGTGTTATTGATTCTATGCTACTTGGTCTTTTTGGTGCCGTGCCTTTATTGTTCAAAGGATTCTCTACTATTTTCTCACCTTATCAACCAATTTATCATATGTTCATTTGACTCGAGTCTGTTTGCCCTACTTTTCCAGATCACTTCAAAATCAATCATTACCATTTTGTTTCAATTGATGTGGGACTCCTTATTTCCCACCTTTGATAGCTCCCTTCCTATCAACTTCAACACATTATTTGCGAAGTGGATTGAAAAACATCATAGTACCCTGTGTTGGAAATAATATTGAGAGTGGGGGTAAATCGGTATTAGCAAATCAACAATTTTTCATTTCCATAATCAGATTCATATACACTACTTCAGTTAGGGGAACTCGTGTGTACACGCAACTGTGTTTAACACAACTAGCATATATCCAACAAACTTATGATTCAGTTAATTCATCATATGTGAAACTTTAATCAGTGCATGAGAACTTCATTAACCATATAAACATTAACCAGGTGTAGTAAAAACAGAACAAATCATCACACATAAGAAACACACATGAACACCAAGATATAAGGTGGAAACCCAATGTGGGTGAAAACCACCTGCTGCAATCATCTCTGCCTTGTTTTAATAATAAGAATATTCTGTTTACAATTTTTGTACTGGTGTAGCCTTATACTAGTATACAGGCTTGTACCTGCAAAAGGCTACAACCTTCTCTCGTTCTCCAACTTCTACTAGAAGGGAGCTACAACCCCCTAGATATTGTACTAGCTGATATATTTACTAGAACATAGGTGTCGACCTACTAAAGGCTACAACCTTCTCTTTTCTTCTAGGGACCATGTTTCATAAATTTTCAGATTGGATCCATCAACAACATCATTCAATCATCAAATATATTTGCATCAACCAATTTCCTTCTGAACCAACCACAACCAAATAAATCAATCACTCCATCAATCTAATCATCCAGAATGTTGTCACCAGAATATAGTAATCAAAACCCAATCCAGAACTCAAAACACTACAACAGAAAACAAAAGCAACTAAAACATATTTTAAAAGGTATACACTACTTCCATCTGTCGAACCTGCATGTATACGCACTTTCCTCAAGGAAAACCTGTGTACTGATTTGCAAATGATGTATACACTATTTTGATATGTAGAACCAGTGTATATACGCACCTTTTCTAAAGTGAACCTATGTATAGATCTGTAAATGATGATTTAAATATTACAACAATATCAGACTTCAACCATACCCAGATCATCATATTTATAGACTTACAACATGCGCCAGTTATTCAGATAAACGATAAAACCACATAAAGATAATTCACTTCAAGCCTTAAGATCCTGATACATCATTAGATCTTATCCTTCATTAAGTGCTAAGGTTCATCCTTGGTTCAAATCTAACAATGCACCATAACCCAATAACCTGCATACTAGATCTCACTCCTCATTAGATATTCAATACTTGAGTGTCTTTGTCTAATGATCTTCTCCTCCTTTTATAGTTTTAGGCCTTTCTCAATACCATGGACCAAAACCACTTAGGACCAATGCCTTGGATCAAATACCTAGGGTCAATACCTTGGATCAAACACCATGGAACAATACCATGGATCAAAATACCATGGACCAAATACTTCAGACCAAAACTTAGTTTTCCAATGTATACGCTCTTTCCTTTCTCTGAAAGTGCATGTGTACGTTATACACTCCTTTTGTTCTATTAACCTGCGTGTATACATGGCTTGCTCAATGGTGAACCTACATATACCTCTCTTTCTTCATTCTGTGAGTCCGATCTATAACTCTGTGCTATTAACCTGTAGTACTATGATCAGTCATCTGAATGAGTTGCTTTCTGAGCTGATTCCTTGAAGCTGCCCTGCATTTCATCACCTCTGTAAAAACTACTATCATGCATTCTGTCACATCTTATATCTCTTCTGTAGTTCATCTAGTTACCATATACAAGTGAGTTATTCTATTATAAGTTGGTTTCCATCAAGAACAACACATACATCATAATGCCAACAATCTCCCCCTTTGGACTTGATGGCAACAACAACCAAACCAAGTCACTCTCCCCCTTTTACATCAAGGGCAAAGGGTCATGCTCCCCCTGAGTGCATGCTGAAATCTCTGATTATGTTGAAGTGTGCTGATTGAGATCTCATGATTGAGTCCATGCTCCCCTTGAGCATAAGCAAAGTCTACCAAAAGATGTTCTAAAAGAAGAACATGACTCTATACATACATCACAAATAACCTTCCTATTGCCAAAGACTCATACATACAACCATCTCCCAACCAAGTGGGGATATACCAAATTTGACTCATCCACTCAACCAAGTGGGGACATACAATTTTTTATACATGGAAATTAACACAAACATTACATCATCCATCCCATGCATAGTGGGGTTACAAATTTGGCCTTTTCATGACCTTTACATTAAAAGATGTACATGACTTATATAACAGAGATCAACTATCTAAAACAAGACCGTGATGGCCATCAACAACTATCATATGATCTGCACCATTAGTAGCATTTTTCAATCAACATCCAGACCAACAACTTGTATATGTCCATCATTAGTTCTGAAACTATCATCAACCATGTTCTCCCCTTGAACCTATTCCACCTGTTTACTGTCAGATCTGATCATTGCATATGCCAATAAGAAATATCAAAGCATCATCATCACTTAGATATACATCAAGCTATCAACAACTTTATGAGAACCAATGCATTTCCACATGTTATCAACATAGTGAAAAAATCATCAGTAGAGCAGATAATTTACTAAACCATATCAGACCCCTTTCCCCTGAGTCCGACCCACTGCTTTTCTTCAGACCCACATATATGCAATTGTATCCACAAAAACTAGTGTATGTATGCGACTCCGCTTCATGAAACTCGCGTATACCAAACTTTCTTTAAAAAATGGATTTTAATAGCAGGATGATGCAACAAATACTCCCAGCTTCTATCTGAGATATTCAAATGTCTCTCTGGGCAGTGGTTTAGTGAATATATCAGCAACTACTCCAATTTGACCTTTTGTTCAAGCACTTGTTCACGTAGGAAATGATATTTGATTAGTATGTGCTTGTTCTTGGAGTGAATAATTGGATTCTTTAAAATACTGATGACACTTGTATTATCATATAAAATGGAGATGGGTGGAGTACATGTGATTTGAATATATTGCAAGGTTTGCATCATCCAAAGTAATTGTGTGCAACAAGATGCAACAACCACATATTCTGCTTCAACTGTAGATAATGCAATTGAACTTTGTTTCTTGTTGAACTAAGACACCAACCTGGAACCCATATAGAATGCACCACAACTAGTGCTTTTTTTGTCATCAACACTTCCTGCCTAATCGGCATCTGTATATGCATGAAGTGTAAGATCTGTATCTCTAGGATACCATAAATCAAAGTTCTGTGTTCCTTGAAGATATTTGAAGATCCTTTTGACTGCCTAAAGGTGAGATTCCTTTGGATTTTCTTGGAATCTTCCAACTATTCCCATTACATGCATGATGTCCGGTCAGGTACCTGTTAGATAAAGTAGACTACTAATCATGGATTTGTAAGTTGGTTGATGTACCGCTGCTAATTCATAATTTGAGCTGAGACTACATCCTATTACCATTGGAGTACATACTGGTTTAGAATATTCCATGCCATACTTTTTCAGGATTTGTTTGAGATATTTGGTTTGTGAGAGAAAAATACCATCTTTATTTTGCTAAACTTGTAGACCAAGAAAGTAGGTAAGCTCACCAAGCAAGGACATTTCAAATTCTCGCTACATTACTAAAGCAAAATTCTGACTCATGGATTCTTCATTGCTACCAAAAATGGTATCATCAACATACACAACAATTATTAGCAATTTATCAGTGTCCATCTTTGTATATAGATTGCTATCTGTTGACCCCTTTGAAAAACCTTGTTGGTGGATATATTTGTCAAGACAGTAATACCATGCCCTTGGAGCCTGTTTTAGACCATAGAGCTTTCCTGAGTTTGCATACAAGTTTTTCATCATTTACAAGAATGAATCCTTCTGGTTGTTCAATATAGACTTCTTCTTCTAAGTCTCCATTAAGAAAGACAAATTTTACATCCATTTGGTAGACTTTGAATTTCTGAAAACGAGAAAGAGAAAGAAACATTCTGATGGCTTCAAGTTTAGCAACAAGTGTGAAGGTTTCATCAAAATATATACTTTCTTGTTGAGCATATCTTTTACAAACAAGTTTGGCCTTATTTCTAATAACTTCTCAATTTTCATTCAGCTTGTTTTTGAATATCCATTTAGTTCCTATTATATTCTTATCATGAGGTATAGGAACTAATTCCCAAGTATTGTTCTTTTTGATTTGCTCAGGTTCTTCATTCATGGCCTTGACCCAACATTCATCTTTGCATGCTTCATTTACATTTTGAGGTTCAGTGGAAGATAGTAATGCTAGATAGCATGAAGCTTTAGCAATGGTTCGTATAATCTGCACACCTGCTCCTTTTTCTCCTAAAACTTGAGCTTCTGGATGATTTTTCTGAACATACCTGGATAGAGTCTTTTCTTCTATCGTTATCTCTTCCTCTGGCGCTTCATTGGTTTCTTCTTTAGAATCAGTGCGATTTGATGTGGGAAAATGATCATCGTCTTCTTCATTGTCATAATCTTCGGTTTTTATCTATTTTGGATTTTTGCATGCTTCATCAACCGCAACATCAATACTTTAAATAATTTTCCCAAGTCTTTTATTGTAACATTTATATCATTTACTTCGGGAAGAGTAGTCAAGAAGAATACCTTCATCTGATCTGGGTTCAAACTTACCAAGTTTTTCATTAGTCCTTTTGATGTAACATTTGCTTCCAAAAACTTTGAAGTATTTTACGGTAGGAGCCTTACCATACCAACGTTCATGTGGAGTTTCAGTGCTATTTACCCAAACATTTGCTTGGTTGAGAATAGTGACGGCGGTGAATGCATCTTCACCCCAGAAGGTTGAAAGAGTTCTAGATTCATCTAGCATAGCACGAGCCATTTGTTGAATAGTTTTGTTCATCCTTTATACCACTCCATTTTGTTGAGGAGTCCTTGTAGTGGAGAACTGTCTTTTTATTCCATGTTGTTCACAAAAGTCAAAGAATTCATCCGAGGTAAATTCTCCTCCTCGATTAGATCTGAGGCATTTGATTTTGTGATCTGGTTCATTTTCAGCCAAAGATTTGAAGGCTTTGAAATTTTCAAATGCTTCATATTTATGCTTTAGAAGACCTATCCAACACATTCTGGAAAAATCATCAATAAACAATATAAAGTATTCTTCTCCTCAAGGTGACTTTTTCCTTAACGGACCACATAAATCAGTATGAACAAGTTCAAGAGGCTTACTAGCTGACCCTTCCTTTTTGATGAATTTAGATCTGGTTTTCTTACCAAATTGGCATGATTTGCATATAGTATTTTCAGGAATGTTGATATTTGGAAGATCACGAATAGCGTGGAATTTGCACGCTTTTCTTATTTGAGAAAATCTTAGATGTCCCAATCTTCTGTGTCGTAACCATTTTTCATCATTTTTGCTTAGATAGCATTGTTGTTGTCCTCCCTTGAGTATGTATAGGTTATTTGGAGTTCTTGTCCCTTTAATCACAGGTTCTCCTATATCAAGCTCACAAACAACACATCCATTTGATCGAGACACTACTTCATTTCCTTGATCACACATTTGACTCACACTCAATAGATTATGCTTTAAGCCATCAACAAACATAACATTCCCAGCTTTAAATTTTTCTTTCAAGAAGACAAAACATTTACCTTTTATGAAAACAGGAGTGTCGTTTCCAAATGAGACACTCTTTTCCTTTTCTAAGGCATTATATGAGTGTAGTTTTTCTCTGTCACCTATCATGTGTTTTGAGCATCCATTGTCGATGTACCACTGGTTTTCTTGTCCTTCTGCATACAAGGCTATACCACATCTCTCTGTTTGTGGTTCTTTATTTCTCCATATTTTGGGATTTAATGGAGTTTTCTCCTTTTGAGCTATTTGCAAAAATTTACTCTTGCATTCAGATTCTTCACGGCCAAAGTTGTTACATATTGATCATTCTATTTCATTTTCAAGAAGAGAAAAGTTATTGTAGGAACTTTTCTTAATCCCTGTCACATTCCTTTGATTATGTGCTTCTGTAGTCATGATAGTTTTGTAAGCAACACATTGAGCAACTTTGTGTCCAAAATTATGACATGAGAAACATTGACCATTAAAGAAGTTCCTGTGATTATCAATTCTACTAACCTATTGATTGTAGTTGAAGTTCCTCGTACTGACCTATTGATTGTAGTTTCTATTAATATTCTTTGAAGCAAATTGAGTACGATTTACCTGAGGCTGATTGTGGCTTTTGTTCATCCTTGAAGTAAATTGAGCTTGCTTCACCTGGTGATCTACTTTATGCCTTTGCTGACGATTGTCTAACTGTTCACTGCTCTTTGCTGCATCAAGATAGCTTTTAGTGGAGGTTGATGACTTTTGTGATTGAGATGTTTCTTTAGTATATCTAAGGCTTATCTTTATCAGAGGAGAGCGCTGCACTTTGATAATTTCATTTAAGGTTTCTGATCCTTTAGCAAACCTAAGATTGAGAGATTTTGTTTTCTCAAGGTCCTTTTTTAGACCCACAATTTCACATTCTAGCTTTTCATTGTGTTTTTCTCTTTCAGCAAGTTGGTATGTCAAGGTGTCTATAATCATATTCTTTTCTTCTAAACAGATTTTTAGTTTAGAGATTTCTTCATAAAGGTCATCTTCATCTAAAGCATCCAAAAAATCATCATCTTCATAAGCCATCAGAAGTCTATAGTCATTACTATTTTAATCTTCATCACTATTTGATAAACATCGCTATCTTCATGAGTATAGTAGCTCTTTTTACTTACACTTTGTTTTCTATTCCATTTTGCAGATTCCTTCCCTTTATCATATTTATACTTATGAGGACATTTGGCAGCATAATGACCAACTTTACCAGAGGCAAAACATTTAAAAGGTAGTTTACCTCTAAATCTTCTAGAACCCCTTGAAGATTCTTGACAAAGTTTGCTTCCTCTTCTTCTTTTGAAATATGTCCTGATTCATTGAGTACTTCTTTTCCTTTTGTTGAAGCTTTAATTGTGGCTTCTCTCATATCTGATGGACCTCCTTTTCTCATCTCAAAGGTAGTTAAGATTCCGTGAAGCTATGTCATAGTAATAGTCTGTAGATCCTGCTTTTCTTCTATGGCAGATACTTTTGATTCAAATTTAGCAGATAAGGATCTTAAAATTGTTTCAACTAAGGTAACTTCCTTTATCTCTTCAACCAGATTCTTCATGCAATTAACAATCTCATCTATACATAAGAAGCAACTAGCTATAGTTTCATCATTTTGCATCTTGAGAGTTTCATATTGAATTTTGAGAGTTTGCAGTTTAGCACATTTTACCTGAGAGTCTCCTTCGTAGCTTAGAACGATTTTGTCCCATATTTCTTTGGCTAATTTGAGCTGCATAACTTTGACAAACTTTGATTGTGATAGACTTCCCAATAATGTATTGACAACCTTGGCATTGGTTTCATATTGCTTTTTACCTGCTGTATTTGTAGGAATTGTTGATGGAAATGTATATCCTCCTTCCATGATTTCCCAGACATCTGTTCCAAGAGATTGAAGATAGGCTGTGGTTCTTATCTTCCAATAAACAAAGTTACTCCCATCAAAGATTTGCAGTCTGATGGATCCTCCGCTTTCTTGATTACTCATGATGATGGATCCTCCTTCAAGTGATCAAGCTTCTTCAGAAGGACCTGCTCTGATACCAATTGTTGGAAATAATACTAAGAGGGGGGGTGAACCAGTATTAGAAAATCAACAATTTTTCATTTCCATAATCAGATTCATATAAGCTACTTCAGTTAGGGGAACTCGCATGTACACGCAACCGTGTTTAATGCAACTAGCATATATCTAGAAAACTTATGATTCAGTTAATTCGTCATATGTGGATCTTTAATCAATGCATCAGAACTTCATTAACCATATAAATAGTAACCAGGAGTAGTAAAAATAGAATAGATCATCACACATAAGAAACACACATGAACAACAAGATATAAGGTGGAAACCTAATGTGGGTGAAAACCACTTGCTACAATCATCTTTGTCTTCTTTTAATAATAAGAATATTTTGTTTACAATTTTTGTACTGGTGCAGTCTTATACCAGTAGGCAGGATTCTACCTGTAGAAGGCTACAACCTTCTCTCATTCTCTAGCTTCTACTGGAAGGGAGCTACAACCCCCTAGATTTTGTTCTAGCTGATATATTTACTAGTATGTAGGTGCCGGCCTAGAGAAGGCTACAACCTTCTCTTTCCTTCTAGGGACCATGTTTAATAAATTTTCAGACTGGATCCATCAACAACATCATTCAATCATCAAATATATCTGCATCAACCAATTTCCTTCTAAACCAAACACAACCGAATCAATCAATCACTCCATCAATCTGATCATTCAGAATGTTGTCACCAAAATTCAGTAACTAGAACCCAAGCCAAAACGCAGAACACTGCAATAGCAAATAGAAGCAACTAAAAAATATTTTATAAGGTATACACTACTTCCATCTATCGAACTTGCATGTATACGCGCTTTCCTCAAGGCGAACCTACGTACAGATCTGCAAATGATGTATATGCTATTTTGATATGCAGAACCAACATGTATACGTGCCTTTTCTAAAGTGAACCTGCATACAGACCTGTAAATGATGATTTAAATATTACAACAATTCTAGACTTCAGTCATACCTAGATCATCATATTTACAGACTTACAACATGTGCCATTTATTCAGATAAATGATCAAACTATAATATCCCTCCCCTAAATAATAAATAATAAATAATATAAATAATAAATAATAAATAATACAAAAAATAGTAATAACTATACTAAAGCTCTAAATAAGAATAAAAAGAAATAAAACAATAAAATTAGTAAAGCTATGAAAAATAAGAAAATAAAACAAGAAAGCTAAAAATCAAAAGAGAAGTAAATAAATAAAACAAGAAAGCTAAAAATCAAAAGAAAAGTAAAGAAATAAAACAAGAAAGCTAAAAATCAAAGTCGCATGTAGACACATGGAGTGTGTGCATGTGGTTCCCATCCAATGTTTGTTCTATTTAATAGATGGTGAGGAAGATGAGCAACATTCCTGCACTCCATCTTTCCGAGATTCTATCTTTCATTCTCTTGGGAGAATGGTGTTCTAAGACATAGGAGTCACTGGCAGTAGTATGTTTATTGAGGGCTCAAGGGTTGCTAGTTGTAGCAAATCCTTGCACAATTGAGCCTACGGTTGGGTGGAGAGTCGTCCCCAAAACCTTGTTGCGGTAAGCCTACTTCTACCACAGGTAAGCACTATTCTTAGTTGAATTTAGTTTATTAATTACATGTTTATTTGGCTAGGTAAGTGCCATGTTGATTTAAATTTAAAAAAAGTTAAGTAGATATCTATTTTGGGTTATTACATGTGGTATCAAAGCGGGTTTCAATTCTATATGGCCTCTAGGTAAAAATAAATAAACAAATATATATAGTTATCAATATGT
>APFE031310289.1:0-17609 GCA_000404065.3 Pinus taeda
TCCATCTAGGATTGGCTTTACTTCACCTGGTATCCATTCATAAGCATTCAAGAATAAAACAGAGCAAGCAAAAATCACAACAAAGCAAGTAGATATCGCAAGTAGAGCAAACATAATCATAACAGAGCAAGCAAAATCGTAACAAAGCAAGTGGAAATCAGAAGAAAATGCAGAAATCATGCAACAAGAGCTAATTTCCCAGTGAATTCAAGCGTTGAAAAGCATAACAGTGCAACTAGAGCAAAACTACAAAAGTCCCAACATCAATTTTAGTGTTGAAAAAAACAGTGGCTGGTACGATTTAGAATCCTACCAAGAGACCCAGAAGCCACCATCATGTCCAAATGTCCCCCAGACCTCGCGATACCTTTTTTGCAAGAGCCACACAAATTCCCTGCAACCAAAACTTGCAAACACATGAAAAAATTAGTAGTTGGGCAAAAATCTAAAAAGAAATTACAACAAATTAAAAAAAAAAAGCCCATGAATTTACAGATTCACCTTCATGGACCTCGAACTAGTTAGAATTTTGCACTGGCTCCTTCCCAAATAACAAACCGCGAAGATGAAACAACTAAAGTATTTGTAAACCCCCGATGGTGCAGAACGAACAACAACAATGACATTTCTAAACCCTTGACGCTGCAGCATGAAAAACAACAATGACATTTCTAAACACCTGACGGTGCAGAACGAACAACAACAACGACAATGTTAAACCCCCCTTAAAACACGTAAAGCCATAGAACACTAAACCCTAAACGAGAAACGAGCATGTGCAAACAGTGATCCCAAGCACAATTAAGCAACCACACCGTAAACCCTAAATGGTTAACGAACCATTGCAAGCAACCTCGCCCGGTGAGGAACTCCAAAATGGCGGAAAAGGTCAATCAATATTGGAACCGTCCCAATCCATCATCGGTGAAGCATATTACCCACACACCAAACCCGAACGAAACAACACAAGGGAGAAAAGACATGCCACAAGACACGCGGAATAAAATCCTAAATAGCATATTAATTGCTATCTTAAATGCCCCCACCCACTACAAAATGTGGTAGAAAATACTCAACAAAAGTCATACAAAGTGAGGTTACAATGGAGATAGACTAAAAAGCACACAAGTAATGATCGTCCCTCCCCTATACACTTAAGAAAAGCATAAAGCATATGTTACACTTAAGAAAAGCATATGTGGAATGTTAAAACAAATCTTTAACAAACATTCCGTACGACACTCCTACGCCACGAGTAATTTCCCAGTATAAAAGATAACTACCACGTCAATATCAAACTTTATTAGTCAACATCAACGATTAAAAAAATTAATCTCACCGAGAAACTCTGACATTCAAGATTGTGAAATCCAATCCAATTGGATCGAAAAAGTTCCATCTATTTTGATTCGGGGATAACATGTGCATTTGTATAAAAATGTTCCCTTAGCTTAGCTTAATATTGAGAGCTCACGAGATTAAGTTCGTTATTACAAGGCAACATTCATCGTGATTGTAAGCCTATTTAGTTACACTATGATTGATTACTAAATTAAGCCGTGAAACATGGATGGTTTATAAAAATATATGATTTTTATTTGAAGATGTATATTTTAAATTATAATATATATATGTATATATTTTTTTTTTCTTTAATCATAAGTATCTTATTGAAAATATAATAAATGTCTAATTTAAATTATAATATTTAATTAAAAATTAAATTTTAAATTTATTTTTTAATGTAAATTTAAAATAATATTAAGATAAATTTTGAATAAAGTTTATAATTATATATTTTATAAAGTGTTGTTTAAGGAGGTTATATATTTATGGGAAAGTTATTTTTTTGATGTAAGATTTGATTATAACAGTGTTTGAATTGTTTTTTTAATTGGTAAAAAAGGAATTTAATGTCATCAAAACTCTTGTGCACCTAAAATTTTGAAATTTGGTCCCTGTAACCTAAATTTCTGAAAATTTCTACAGAATTTAAACAAAAATCACACTGAATTTTCCATATAAATTTATATTTATGAACTTAGTAGACTAATCTATTTTATAATTCCTCTCCCAGAATTTTCAAAAAGCTTTGTGTATGGAATCCACATACCGTTATAATTCCCATCAAATCCATACACATACCGTTATAATTCCACATCAAATTTTTGTCATAATCTGCCAAAATTTCCCAGGAATTTTCAATTTTTTATCACAATCCTATCAAAGTTTCCATTATTTTCTAGCCATAAACATCACCTCCGTCCCATTATTTTTTGTTTTTGACATATCAGAATCCAACAAACATTCAACCCACAACTTCCTTCTGAATTTTCACCCCTCATGACACAGGGGAGACGCCTCGTTAAGGATCTATTTTCATATATAAAAGTTCTCTCCAAGTTAGTTACATTAATCTCCTCTCTAAACAAGTGGCCGTACTGGTAATCGTTGAAAATATAATTTTAAGGCGGACAATAGCCCAACGGGTAGCAATTCATTTGTTAATTTCTCGAATCATTCATTTTACACAAGAAAATTTTTTTCCCCTTAATATATTCATTCATTTTACTGAAGAAAACAATTTTCCCCTTAAAATATCTCATCTGGGCAAAACATGGTATCAACTTCGAATTTTGAAATTCATATGAGCAACAATGTTACACACACATACACAGTGCACACCACGCCTCTATCTTGTACAATATATACACATACAATTTTACCAGTGTTCTGCCTCTTGCTCTATATTCACACAGTAGTTTACATCAGTGTTCTGCCGCCTGCACTTTGTGGCGTCCTCACTGCATAGTCTAATCACGAATTTCTAGTGTCAACCACATTACCTATCTCCAAGTCCTTTGATTTGGGGGAATCCAAAGATGAAGAAGTTGCCAATGTCGAGCCGTCCCCCAAAAATTGCAGAGACTGAACATCAAGATTTGCTTCAACACTTTCATTTCCTTGATTAACTTCCATCCGGGGGCTTTCAGCGGGCTGGGGGACTGGCCGGGCGATCCCTGATGGTTTCTTTGACAAAACGTAAAGCAGAGAGTGTCGACATGAAGGACAAGAGGCATTGGAAAGCAACCATGCGTCTATGCAATCCGCGTGGAAGCTGTGACAACATTCTGGTAATAGTCTCACCTTTTCTCCCTCCATGAATTCTGCCAAGCAAATGGGGCAATCATTGCCTGGGAAGGGGGACCCCATGTAGTACACCGTCACTGGCAATGCTTTTATATCCATTTTCTTGATGCCAATTTGAGCTCCTTCGGCAGCCCCATCGATTGCTGGTTCGGACTCGAGTAGCCATCGTCTGCAGAGCTGTCGACAGCGTAGCAGGGCACTCATCCCCAAAGCAAATAGAAGGGAGCAGAACAAGGCCGCAATGATGACGGCTAAGGTTGAGTCAAATCTCGTATTTACTATGTAGGGAACGTCTCTCGATTCCTCTAGACGCTCCACTGATAGGCCGATTGGCGCGGATGACTGCAATATCTTCGTATATTGCAGCAATCTTCTGCCATGAACAGGGAAGGCAGACATAATCTGCATTTCACTGGCAAGTAGCTCCAATTCTATATAACCTCGAACTCGGGCAAGTGACAGTGGCCTCACAAACCGTCGGCTCTCTCGTGATTTGGTTGGGGACTATGGTTCGAAGATTATGATAAAATCCAGGAAAGTGTTGCAGAAGGATAGGAAGATAGAAAAACAACAAGATACGGTTCTTGTAACGCGAGAGAGAGCGGGTGCTTCTTGTCTGTATTAATATATGGACTGAGGACTAAAAGATATTCGGTAGGTAAAGGAGGAGATAGTATTCGATTGGTAAAGGCGGTGAGGAGGTGCCACCATGAAGCCCCACCCTTTCGCTTTTATCACGACCGATACTCCGAACTTTCCAGGATGCTTTCAAGGTTTTGAAGTTTCCATTAAGTTTTCCGTTACTTTCATGATGAGTGAGGAGAGGGTAGTGGTAGTTTAAAAAGTGGGTTAGTTAAGGTAAATACTGTGTTTATATATATATATATATAATCATTTGGATAATATGTAAAAATGGTGAGTCAATCTTTTACTTATTACATATTGTTTATTACAACATATTAAAATATTAAATGTCTAAGCAGGGAGAGTGTATATATATGGTTGAATTTAAATGCTATTAGCTAAACAACAAGTTTTAAAATATTAAACGTCTAAGCAGAGGAGAGTGTATATATACGGTTGAATTTAAAATATCTTTACATTTAATATTATCCATGCACTTTAAGACTATATTTATGAGTGGTCACCAAATACTTTGCGATAGATTACTAAATGTTATTACAAAGTATATATATACACATGGTTAAGATTTTTCTTTTAAGTATTTAAATATTAAGTCTATTTATAGTATTATAAGCGATTATTTTAATTTGAAAAGTTATACATATATCTATATGTAAGCTATATTTAATAGAAAAACGTGTAATTTATTATTAAAAATGGCATTTTTTTTTGTAAATATCATCTATTTAATCATATATATGTATTATTTAGCTATAAACAAAGTTTCCATATACTATGTAATTGCATTTATGAGTTTGTTTCGTGGTGTTGAAAAAACATATATGAATTTGTTTAAGTAATGCCTAAGCCGGTGATGGTAGAATATTAGGTATTGTCCCATAGTGCATAGGGGTACATGTATGTGTAGTTGCATTTATGAGTTTGCGTAAATGTGAATAGACATACATGAGTTTTTTGTGGTGTCTAAGTAGGTAGTGACATAGTATTAGATGTTGCTTCACAGAAGATCGAGGTCACTGGATGTGGGAGTATTGCATTCAAGGATCTCTACACTTTCAATAGTTTATATGCACTCTACCATGGCATTTATGGGTATGCTTCAAGGTATTTATAACACCTAGCAATTGGCAACAACTACAAATATTAAATGTTGTCTCACAATTCATAAAGCTAGTTGGATGTGGAGGTACTCCCTATAAAACCACTTATGTGCAATCTATAGTGGTGTTTATGAATCTGAGTGTGCAATTGTAAGTCTTTTTAAGTGTTCTTTAAGAACCAGGTGGTAAAATACTAAGTGCAGCCATAGAGTGCATGGTTGTGATCATAAAGCTTCAAATGACGAAATATTCAATCCTTCAATAGAGTGAATAGACACTATTTGATTAGGAATACTTTGATCTAGGGGTTTTATAGATCCAATTATGTACTCTTCAACGTTATTTATGAGTTTGCTGGAAGGTATTTAATTAGTGGTTAAACACCCAACAAAAAAATACTAAATTCCATTTCAAAGTCTGTAGATGATTTTTCCTATTCTTCATGAGCTTACTCTACTACAAATTCATAAATGTTGGATAAAAATGCATAGAGGCTATTGGATCTGGAGGTATTCTAAATCCACCAACCTCTATGCATTGTGTTGCAGCAACGTAACTTGATGAAGAAAATTAAGAACAAATGATAGACGACAAATGATAAAATAGGAGGGGTCAGGGTTGTCATCATCCAGTGATTAGTGGGCTTAAGGTGTGTTGTAGTTTATCATAATAATGAATGAAAAATGACGGACAATAACATATGGAAAAATGAGAAGTAGGGCACAATCATAGAAACTATATCAAAAAGTGGTGTACTCTCTATAAATAAATGCTAGAGAGTCTTTTGAGAAGGAAAATATTAAGTAGCATGCATTGATCCAATCATTGGCTCGGTGCCTTTTCATATTGTCCTTTGGAGGAGAATGAAATCATATTTAATGGACACGATGAAAAAGGACTAAGCCAATCATTGGCTTAGTGCATGGCGCTTAATATTTTCCCATGATAAATCCATGAAGGCACTAGGATTATGGAGATTTCACAACTCAAAGCTATGATTCGAACAGATTCTTGCCAGATTATCGGCAAATTAGACCAGAAAATAAGCTAGAAAAAGCTCCAAAACATATAATAGATAAACTACAACTTATTTTGTACATGATCAAAGATTTCCAGAAGTTTGAATTGTGAACTCTGCACAATCTGAGTGCCTCAAGGGTTTATCAAGATATTGAATCCATATATGCAATCAAATACCAGTTTTAAACAACAAATAACCAAATTTAACCAAATTTTCTCCTTGAAATCCAACCAAAAACTTCAAAACATATAATATTTAAACAACACACCAAAATAATAATGCTATGTACAACAAATATAAGTACCATAAAAATAGATCTTCCCCTCTGTACAAAAAAACAAATGCACAAATTACCATGCCCTTAAAGTTTTTGCAATGTCTCAACAAGGTTTACTTTCATTTCAACAAGTGCACAAATTACCATGCCCTTGGTTTTTGCAAGTTCTCAAATAGTGTTTCCTTTCATTTCAACCTTCTTTATTTAAACAATTGAAGTCACATAGCATATTTGGTGTATATAAGAGAAGATGATATTGGTTTGAAAGAATAAGGTAGGATTCTAGAATTAAGTTTAATGCGATTCATCATTAATATTTTGTGATATTTTTTTAAAGCTAATTTCTAGTTACAATTCGAATGCCGTTGAAAATCATTAAACCGGGTAAGTTTTTACACTGTTTGTGCAATGTCTCAACATATTTGGTATATATAAAGATTTTGTAAAATTCTATTTAGAATTAGGTTATATGTGCATTTTTTTGGTGAAAATTAAGTTTTAATTACTATTTATTTGTTAATGAAAATTATTAAATTAGATAAGTTTTAATAGTTAGTAAAGTTTAAATTTAATACAATAATATTTATAAGTACAAAGTTATTACAACAATATATATCAAAACATTATAGCCCATCATGTCTCTAGCCCAAAATTTGAATGTAAAGAAGATAATAGTCATTTCACCCAACCAATACTAAATAATTTTAATTGACTATATATATCTATATATATATATATAAAGTCATAGCCAAGCCTAAACACCATATTGATATATTGAGACTTTTTTTTGTGGGACAAAAAACTCACCTTAAAACAAAAAGATTTGGACTACTAAATCTACTAAAACATATATATAATTTATAATAATATTATTTAATTTCTATTTAAGTTAATCTATACATGTATATCAAAAAATAAAAATTTGTCTGACATGTTATTATCATAAAGTCACCGCACCTAGGATACACCATTACAATCTATATTATTTGGGAAGCAATTCAAATCCAAGTAACTGTATACTATCCTGCCCCGCCTTCAATGATGTGCAGCAGGCGGATAAACACGGCCGTAAAGAAAGTGGTGAGTGCGTTTGTACAGATGCTCTTTCCATCATTGATGGAGGTGACATGGGTCATATAGGTGGGCATAAAATAGACTGCGCGCCCTTTTCTTCGTACGAAGAGACGATCGGGAGACGGGTACGCATGATACCGATTATGAAACTCTGTCGGGAAGAAATAAAATAACAAAAAGAAGACGGGTATCATCGTATCACCGGCCCAGGGCTGAAGATTCGCTACAATAACGTCAAACATGAAATATTCTGTGGGCGCCTCTGTTTGACTAACTTACAAATTTGGATCGACTCAAAAATAGAAACACCGTTGAACTTATCTTCAAAAATGGATTCACTCGAAAATAGAAAGACTGTTCAAAGTATTTTTATAGTAGATTTGAAGATATTTTCTGAAAGCTAATTAACCATAATAAAATTAGATATTATTTTGGATTCAACAGTTTTAAGTAAGTCATTCAGGTATAATCATTTCGATGAGAGTAGTTGTAATTGACTAATTTCTCATGATTTTTGAATAATTCACTTAACACTTATTGCATTTAAAATATTTTCGAAATCTACCATCTAAATAAAAATAGAGAGAAATAGAGAAAAATGGAGAAAAATAACAGAACTAAAAAGTTCCAACAATATTATATTTGTTTGTTCTTCTCGTGAAGAGAGTTGGAGAATGATACCTAGATACGTGATTGTCATTCTATATGTTAAATAGTTTTTTAAATATATAACTTTCAATTACATTGATTATTTTTTCTTTACGCAATCCACTGCTTTAAGAAACCCTAAATTTAACTAACAATATTTTAAGTGCTTCACATTATTTCTGTGTAAAGATCTAATCCTGTCGATCTTCTTCTAGTCTTTTCGTATCTCCCAAAGGCCGAGGTCGATGGCAAGAACTCTTCTAATATCTCTGAGAGGTCATATCTCAAAATAATATAATATGCTGTGGAGGTATGGAAGATATCGGGTAGTTTGGTGTTTCACGAAGTGTCTCCCATCATATCATTGGGCGCCTTCACACATCCAACCAGGGTTGTAGTTTATTTGTTTACTAAAATCGAAATGAAGATCCTCATATTTTCAAAATAATGAAATTGCAACTCATTGTTACCTTATTTAATGCGAGAAAGAAAATAGATGAAAATATAATATATACATTGCATGAGTATACTAATTCTGTCATATTTTAGATAAATTATACTTTTCTACTAACTAATGATTTTTGTTTTTTGGGTAAATTTTTGATTAGGCAGTTGGAATTCAATTAATTTGTTAGTATTGGCTCACTATAGAATTAGAACCCATGTACAAGTATTAAGGATATCATAATATTTTATTTAATATGTTTTTTTCAATTTATCTATATTTATGAGGATTATTGTTTAATGCATTAAAATAAATAAAATTAAAAAAAAAGGTATGTCCATAGGTATTTCTATTTTGGATTTGGGCTTCAGAATTTTAATTTAATTGTCAATAATTAATATGTGAATGCTAGAGATTTAACCTCCATAGAATATTCTCTGATACATAAATCAAAGGCTCACAATTATTTTAAAAGTAGTTATGTCATTGTTCTCTTTTATTTAAGTTCATTAGTTGAGAAAAATGTCATATGAAATGTGTCTTAGTTTTCTGAGCATGTGGTATTGGTTCATGGTATTGTAACAAAGTCTATTTATAGATTAAGAATCTCCATAGTAAATTGGGGGTGAATCTTCATGGTTAAGAATCATGTTTCATGTTTTTCTTTTTTTAAGTGCATATATGTTTTGCTTTCACATAGGTACCTAGATATATGGGTTCGATCATTATCATGGAAAATTTTAAGGGCTAATATTCACAGGTGGGTTAATTTTCCATGATTTTTCCAAAAAAAGATTCCCCGATTTCTGTTTTTTATAAAAATGATTCACCCAAATTCTACAAATATAAAATTATTTTACTTTTCGCCAACATTATATAGAGAGTATATATAAAATCATTATAAATTTGAATTAATTTACAAATACATCAATAAACATTTTATAGCTTTAGTTTGTATATTAGGGACTAGTGAGATTCGCTAATATTTTTAACCTTCAAGATAATTTTCCATCCTTGAAATTTTCCATGGTCATCATACTTGAATAAAAGGAGGTTCTCATGTGAGAAATCTCTTAGGAAGAGGTTAAACCAACATTAAAGAAACAACCCTCAATAATGCTCCTCAGCGGGATGGGTTCACTCCAGAATTATTTTAGTCGTACTAGTCAATAATTGGAGAGGTTGTAAGGAGCGTCATTGAAGAATCCATGAAAGCTCAAACAATTTTAAAAGCTTTAGATGCCACCTTCTTATTGTTGATCCCAAAGAAAGAAAAGGCTAAGAATCCTAGTGCATATTGACCGATAACATTGTGCAATGTGGTCTACAAGGTAATCACAATGATTATAGCCCTTCAAATTAAACCGCTCCTCCCTAACATATATCTCCTCAGCAGAAAGGGTTTTTCGAAGGTAGAAACATTCTAGACGAAATAGTGGTGGCACACAAAGTGATCCACTCACTGAAAGTAACTAAAATACTAGGAATGGTGCTTAAATTGGATTTATCTAGGGCATATTATAAGATGAATTGGAATATCTTATGCAACACATCTAGGGCCTTAGGCTTTGATATGGGTTTCCAATCTGATATCTTTAGCATCCTTCTCTATCCTAGTTAATGGATCACCATCCACACCCTTCCAATCCTTTAGGGGTATTTGGTAGGGGGATCACTTATCCCCATTTATATTTATCATTGGAGTGAAAGGGTTGGGATGCCTTTTCAAGGTAGTAGCAATGAAGAGAAAATTGAAAGGCCTCATGATTTTTGGAGAAGATATGCCCACTACCCATCAATAGTTTTTTGTTGACACAATGGGCTTAGGTGTTTCCATGGTGTAAGAAGTAAGAACGTCCAACAAGAACCTGGATTTCTTCTCATGGACATCATGTATGGAATTAAACAAATACAAGTCCAAAATTTTCTTCTTTCATGCAAGTGTGAATGCACAACGATATGTCACTAGGGTATTGGGAATTTGGATCAGTAAAATCCTCTCAAAATACCTTGGTGCCCCTTTAGTGGGGAGCTCTCTTCACTATAGTGTATGGGAAGACCTAATAATAAAAATGTCAGAAAAATTTTAGAAGAATGACCTTCATACCTTTAAAAATGGCACGAAATTTAGTACTCCTAAAAGTAATGTTGTAGGCCTTACCTGTGTTTATGCTCAACATTAATGGCCCTTCGATCCATTCTTCAAGACTAAGAAGAATTCAAAGAGTCTTCTTATGGGGAGGAGAAAGATAGGAGAAGAAATGGTCCTTAGTGGCATGGGAAAAAATTTGGCGGCTAAAACCAAAGGGAGTATTGGGGCTACGAGATTCGACAACAATTGCAACGGTACTTGGGGCTAAGCTTTCGTGGAGATGGCTCTGAGGGGGGCAATTTGGAAGGACATATGGAAACATAAGTATGCACTGACTATACAACAAAAATAATTAATTACGTTAAGGGATTTTGTTCTCGGATCATTTATTTGAACCTTTGTAAAGTACGCGAAGGGCCCTAATCTAGGACCACTACTTCTACATAATCAGGAACATGAGGTCAATGATGTTTTGAGAGGACTCCTATCAACAAATGAATATGCTAGTAAAATAGGTGGGGTTGGAAAAAATGAGATAAAAATGGATGCCCAAGGAAAAGTAAACATATATGATTATTCGAAGGAGGTGATACAAGATCAATGATGGTGCAAATGACTGCCTCTAGAGAATTAGAATCCTAAAACATGAGATAAAATCCGGGTAAACTTTTGGAAGGACTTACAATATCAAAAAATTCCCATATTGACCCAATATGCCAAAACTCAGATGGGGATATGGCTCCAAGGACACCCTTTTAGTTAGGCCTACAATTTAGAGGTAGGACACTAAGAGATCTAGGTTGAGGAAGTATGGTTAAAATTTTGGAAACAACATCTCTTGCCAATGTATCAATATTTATATGGTTGACAATACATAATAAATCTCTCACATGGGATAATATTTAGAAGTAGAATTTTCATGGTCCATCGTAATGCCCACTTTTCATATTAAATAGTGAAACTTTCGTACATCAGCTCAAGATATGAAATATATCTACAAGTCTATATAAAAAGGTTGGCGGAATGTCTTTCTAAATCATTGAGTTTAGGATTTTGTGATCCATATCAAAAGTATTAAGATGGTTTTCAGCAATAATCACATTGAAATTCATTTGTCGACGTGTTTTGAACCAACAAGTGTGGTTCATCGTCAAGACGAGATGAATTAGATCCATAAGATTACCCAAGACACAATGAAAAATTTGTGCTCCAAGCTTTTGATAACACCATTCTTAAATTTATCTACAATATCTCCCTTGGACTCCTCTTCTAGGGTATATGGAAGGAACAAAATAGGATAATATTTAAAGGGGATATTTCATTATTGGAATCATTCAAAACATGCAATTTGTTCCATATTTAACACCATATTTTAGTGCTTCTTTTTCTCAATTGGGATCAGGAGTCTAGCCTAAATCTAGCTCTATTGTGCAATTTTTAAAGCTTCCCTTTTTGCACCAAATTTTTCATTTTTATTTTACAACCAATTTTGTATCCTTTATTGCATCATATGCTGCACCAAGATTTCCATTTGGTTCTACAATAGGTTTTGCTTCTCGTTTTGTGCCATTTTTTGCATCATTTTTTCTTGTTTTGTTCCATTCTTTGCTTCTGGTTTTGTTTCATATTTTACATCGAGTTTTACACCATTTTTTGTATCTGATTTAGTGTCTTTTTTTGCATCTAGTTTGTGCCAATTTTTGCATCTAGTCTTATGCATTTTTGCTTCTAATTTTGTACCTATTTTTAAATCTATTTTTGTGGCAATTTTTGTACCATTTTGGGTATCCAATTTTGCACCATTTTGGGAATCCAATTTTGCACCATATGCTGAATATGATTTAGCGCCAAATTTTGCATCCACTTTTGCACCATTTTTTGCATCCACTTTTGCATTTGTTTTTTCTCCTTTTTTCACATCCTATTTTGCACCATATTTTCCATCTAATTTTGCATCATTTGTTGCATTCAAATTTAACATCATTTTCAACACCATTTCTTGCATCCAATTTGTCATCCTTTTGAGTGTCCAAATTTGCATCTAAATTTTCATTCTAAGTTGAACCATGTGATGAATCCACCTCTGTATCCCATTTTGTGTTGAATGTTATGTTCAACATTGAGCCATTTTTTTGTCTACTTTTGCATTTGTTTTTGTACTAGGTTTTGCATCATCATTTGCACCTCATTTTACATCCAATGTTGGATTCAATTTGCATCCAAATTTGAGCCATTTTTACGCTCATTGTTTCGCCATGTTTTCTACTTTTGTGTCCAATTTTGCACCATTTTTTATGTCTAATTTTGAATCGTTTTTGGTGTCTAATTTTGCATCATTTTTGGCATCCAAATTTGCATCATTTTTTCTACCACATTTTATGTCCACATTTCCATCTTATTTTTCACCTAGATTAGAGTTTGAATTTGAATCTAGTTATGTATCATTTTTGGCATCAAATATGACATCCTTAGTTTCACCCTTCTTTAGTCCCATTTTGAATCTTGTTTTGTGTCTTTTCTTACATTCTTTTTTGCACCTAATTTTTCATCCTAATTTTAATCCATTCTTTGCATCCTCATTTTGATGTCCATTTTTGTGTCCTTGTTTGCACCCTATTTATATTCTACTTGAAAACCATTTTTTTTCATTGTTTGCATCTTGCTTTGATGGCTAGTTTAAGATCCAATTCTACTCCCAAATTTGCATCCATGGTTATATCCACTTTTCACTTCTTGTTTACAATTGTACTTTTATTTCCGTTTATGACCTTCTTTATGAGTTCATTTTACTAATTTCAATTACATAGTAAAGTATATTATAGTTTCTAAATATCATTAAGAAGATATCATAATTTAAAAATATAACTCAATGTTTGTAAACAAATTTAAGGGTAATTGACAACTTTTATAAAAGAATGATAATATCATCATATGTAATAATTCTCCATCAAAAAATCATTGAAAATTTTCAATATACATATATGACTACTAAATCAACATCTATTGTAGATATCATTATTCCAAGGTAAATTCACAATTTTACTCCAAAAATAGTAATATCATCATACATAATGATTCTCCATTAAAAATCATTAACAATTTTCAACACATATATAAAGTAGCAAGATAATACTAATAATATCTTCATTGTCTTTAATAAAATCAACTAAGATTCAAATGTGTGATTATTAGATCAAAATATTTCATGAGTATCATTATTTGAAGGCAAATTCACCACATCCATCCAAATATAGTAATATCATCATACACAATAATTCTCCATCAAAATAATGTTGATAATTTTCAATATATACATAAAATAAAAATATAATAATGATATTATCATCATCATATTTAATCAAATAAACTAAAATTCAATGTGTGATTAGCAAATAAAAATGTTTCATAAATACCATTATTCTAAGGTAAATTCACAACATCCATAAAAATAGGAATCTCATCATACACAATAATTCTTCATAAAAACAAATGTAAACAATTTTTAACATATTCATAATGTAACAAGATAGTACAGATAGTATCATCATCATTATTCAAATGAACTAAAATTCAAATGTATGATTACCATATTAAGACATCCCAACTATATATAAAAAATAACGCATGGCTAGCTAGCACAACGAAAATTATAGTCAAGATCATTCTCATAATCATTTACATGATCATCATCTTGGTCATCTTGATAATCTCATCCACATCATCATCACCAATGACATTTCCATCCTCATAATCATCATCTCTAATATATGATGTAAGCTCAACATAGTCTGTATCATCATCTTCATGGCCATTACTTGTAGCGTTTTGGAAAAAAATAAATCAATATTACATGTTATAAGTACTAATTCCGTAGAACAATGCCTATTTTTGTTACAATTCTAATCATAAAATGAGGTAGTACATAATAACATTTGATATTCCTAAAAAATAAAATGAAAATATGCTTTAATATATATTGGAGATCCAACGAAGATTACACTTGTAATTCACATTAAGTAGTAGAAGCATATTTTAATGCATACAAAGTAGGTACCCATTTGTTCTTCATATTCTATTGTGAATGTTTCTTATGATGTCCATGCACGATTAGTAAATTAAGAGTTACTGGAAGCTTTATTTCAATACAATTGTAATTCACATACAATATGAATGCCACATGAAATATTGAGCTATGTTTAATGCATGTACTTTTATCTATGGTATAATGGATCCTAATGTTCATTCAAGAACAAATGCTCACAAATAATTACTTGATTTTATCCATTATCACACTAAATCCATTATACTTAGTGACAAAAATGATTCCATTCAAATTGTTTTAAACTCCCTAAATTATAATTTAAAAGGGAAATCTAATCTTTATTTCAGTTTAGCTCTAAATCGAATTGATTTTGAACTTCCTAAACAATATATATTTTTAAAATAGTTTGATACTATTATGAGTTGAATACTAAATACAATGTATGTAGTGATGTATGTAGGGGACTTTCAACCAAACTAGGTTTAGGTGGAGTGAAAGGTAAGGTAAGGTGGGCATTCTACAAAAAATTATTTGGAAGGAAAAATGTCCCTTGTCTGGTAGTGGTGGTTAGGACTTAAAAAAATGGAAATAGAGCTTCATAGGTGCCAACAAGAATTAAAAATGCTCAAGCTCATTACCTCTAGAGAGTGGGTTCATATTATATCCTAAATTATTGTGGTCTAGATGAAAATTGGGTAAGATGGAATTTTTAGAATTGTAATATGAACAATAATCTCAAAAACAAAAATTGATTTCTAGAGCTATTGGGTTTGTTAGATTCTCCAAAAGAGTGTGAAAGAACACTTATCTTTGTTTTATGAAATAGCTCGAGTGAGTGGAATGAATGGTGTGAAACAATTACTAGGGAAAAGGAAGATTTTTGGTCCGTCCTTATTTCTACTATTTTTTAATATATATTTAGTTTTAGTATTTTTTTTTTTTTTTTTTTTCTAAAAAAATATATTTAATTGTGGTAAATTTTTTTTTATAAACAAAAATGATATTTTGTTTTTATAAAAATGGATTTTAAACATTCCATTCATGATAGTTTATGATTTTATGATAAAAGTTGATATTATATATAAACAAGTGTAATATGGAGGGCTTAGTACCTACCTCTTATGAAAAAGTAATTAATAATTTTAAATATTAATGTTTAATTAAATGTGCAATGTATATAAATTGAAAAATAATAAATTTGTTGCAATCCGTATAACTTAATAGTAAATAAAATGTATTATTTTAATATATTCAAAATTAATTGACTACATCAAAATTAACTTTATATAACATAATGAGCTACATTATAAAGATGTAAAAAACATACTTTTACAAATCTAATTGTTTCAACAATGCAAACATAAATAACATAAATTATCAAGTTGTGCAAAAGATTAATTTTAAAGTTTTAACTATCTTTTTGCATTGTACTGTGGGAGAAAACATAAAAGTTGTCTGCAACCATTTTATAAAATTTATGAAAAACTAATCTTTATATAAAAAATATAACAAGTCTAAATAAAAAAGAAATTGTAGAGTACACAATATGTAGGTTTTCCTCAATCTTGAATTTCATTTACTATGGTTCAATTGAATTGCATTTAGAGTACCCACTTTTGAACATCATGGTTGAAGATTTAGTGTGGTTCAACTTTTGGAACTCTCGTTGGATGTGATAGAACCTACAGGTTACTCTAAGTGCATGGAGACTTCACATATGATACTTACATTCAGTTGGGCGGTATTCAAGTAATATTGACATTAGACATATGTATCATATCCTTGTTTCTTTCTTGGTCTTCCCATTGAAAAATTGTCATACTAGCTCTATCCTAAGATAAATTAATTGCAACCAACATTTTCCAAATAGTTGAATCGATCGTTTGTTTATATGCTACTAATCATGTTAGTCATCTCATTAATATAATGAATCAATGTAAAAATATGGTACACAAATACATGATTTCTTTTCTCTATAAAATGCATTACAAAAAATCACAACAATAGCTAAAATCCACCATGGAGTCACTAACAAAGAGTATTTATTCAGTTGCTTTTAATGGCTAAACCAGATTTGAATAAGGTGTGGCCATGGTTATTTTTTTTGAAAATCCATATTGACTAATATATTTCAATATGAAGGATTGGAGCGGGCTAGGGTTCTGAGATCGATTCCCTTGCGGGCGCTGACAACCAGCCTCGACGGCGCTGACAGAACGAAGGCACCGGTTCAGGCGCTACGCAAGATTCGCTGCAGCGTGACAGAGCGGAAGCGATCGGTGCAGGAAAATGGTTCCGCCCCAGGGGGGGGCGTCAAAGCCCTCCCCCTCTCGGCACAGGCCTGAACCTGAGGTCATCTTTGGATCAGTAGATCCAGGCATTCTCAACAAAGGAAAGCAACAACAGGACAATGACAACGATCCACCAGAAGAACAAGAGACACGGGCGAATAACCTGAAGGTCACCTCATTTACTTGTCGACCGGTAACCAAGGAAAGGCCGCAAATAGAACTATCTGGAGACAAGATCTATAGCAGGATCCAATTTATGAGGGATCATGCAATCATTGGAAAATTCTTAGGGTTTTGGCCAACTGAGCGGGCCCTAAATGGTTGGATTGCAGCAAAGTGGAAGCCCAAGGGAGATGTCACTCTCCAGCTAGGGCCGAAAGGCTTCTTCACTGCCATATTCTTCTGCCTAGAAGACAAATACCGAATACTGGGAGGAGGTCCATATTTCTTCAACTCGGCAGGGCTCTATATCAGGGATTGGATGCCCAGATTTAACCCTGACAAGGAAGATCTCACCTGGGCACTTGTCTGGATCAGATTATACTCATTACCTGATGAATATTGGGAAGAAGACTGTTTAATGAGCATAGGAAATGGTGTGGGAAAGTTCTTCAGAGCAGCATAAGAAACAAAAAACTGTAAGTTCATTTCCTATGCAAGAATTTGTGTTTTTATCAGGCTGAATGAAGCGCTTCCTGAGTCAGTAACCCTTGCCCACCGTGACGAAGAATGGATCCAGCCCCTTGATTATGAGCATGTGCCTTTCAGGTGCAGGAGATGCCATGCACTAGGTCATTTGTTTCGGGATTGCCCTCTCAATGTCA
>APFE031310314.1:0-39516 GCA_000404065.3 Pinus taeda
AGGCAATGATTCATCCATGCTATTTATTCTCAAAGATCAATTGATTTACTAACGGCTAACTCTTGACAATGATTCATCCATGCTATTTATTCTTGAAGATCGATTGATTTTTTCTCAAGAACCATATTAGTTGGTTCAAACTTCGACCAAATCCTAATGGTGCGATTAATTCAAAAGACATTTATTTACATTATGGATCACAAAAGTCTTAGATTTAACACAATGAAAAGTCTAAATTATAATCATATTAACTAAAACTGAATTAAATTGATAATACAACTAAATTAAAAAAATTAATAATTCAAACTAAACTAAAAAGTAATAATATAAAGTTATAAATAATAGACTTTTGATATTCCTTAGGTCTATTATTTTTAACTCAAATTTGATTAACATTTTACTTAAAATAACACACAATACCAACCGGAAAGTATTAAAATAATGTTCGTTTGTAGCATTCTAACTATTTAATCTAATAATATTATTATTAAATAATTTAACTATTCAAATCTAGCAGTGTCTTGGTCAATTATAGTCGTTTATCCAATCTAGCCTAATATAGCCATTTCCAAGTCAAACCTAGCGGTTGGAAGATCTCCTATCCCTATTTAACATGTAGCCATAACTATTTATCTAATATTTATTATTATATAATAATTTAAACTTAGTCAAAATCTAGCCAGTTTTTGGTCAATTATTAGCCGGTTTGTCCAGTCTAGGTCTAATATTAGTCGTTCTTCAGTCAAAACCTAGCATTGAAAGATCTTGTTATCCCTATTTAACATGTAGCCAATAAACTATTTATTCTAATAATAATATTTATTAAATAATTTAACTAGTCAAATCTAGCACTTTCTTGATCAATTATAGTCATTTTCCAATCAAACCTAGCGGTTCCCTATTTAACATGTAGCCATGATTCTTCAACTTGTCATGACGATTAACCACACTTGTTGGTTAGAAACGTATCGACAAATGCATTATCATGTGATTTATGCAGAAAAATTCTTTATCATAAACTTGATATGGATCACAAAAACCTCAAATCAACAAAAATAAGAGTGTATTAACTAAAAATCAAAACAAAGTTATAAAGTTAAACTAAACTAAATTATTATAAAATAAAGTAAACAAAGTAAACTAAAATTAAAAAATAATTAAAATAAAACCAAGTAATAAGTTCAACTAAATTAAAGCGTAAAATTTATTATTTAAAGAAATATATATTCATTTATTTAAAATAAAAGCTAAAATTATATTTAAATAATTTATTTCATATTATGTTTAAAAATAAAGCTAAATTATATTTTAAATAAATTTTATTTCATATTATTTAAAAATGGAATGGAAATTTAATATACATCAAACTAAAAAATAAATAAAAAAAAATAAAAAGTATATCAACTTAAAAAATAGTAATATAAAAATATATTAACTGATAATGGGAAAATAAAGCTATTTGAATTAACTAAGTTTAAGATTATTTTAAAAAAATTGAAGTAACAAAACTAAACTAAAATTAAAAATAATTTAAAAAAAACGTTAAACAGTAATAACTTAAGACCACATTTTAGAACTGAAACGGAGACAATTAAAAAAAAAGGCTTAAATTATAATCATATTAACTAAAACGGAATAAGATTAATAATAGAACAAAATTAAAAAAAATAAAAATATCAATAATTCAAACTAAATTACAAACTTAAAAATATCATATTCATATATATATATGTTTAGCATTATATTTTAAAGACGTATATTCAGTAGTCTATTCAAGATAGTGGTTTTTTTTAATAAGGGAAACAAAGTTACACAAATCTACAAATTTACTCTAGGAAAAACGATGCTAACTTTGGGATAAAAACATCAATTCCATGAATATCAACCACATAATACAACAAGAAGGCTAAAAGCACAATGAAACAATGCTAACTTTAAGATAAAAACATCAATGCTATGAATATAAACCACATAATAGAGAATAGGAAGGCTGAAAGCACAATGGATTTCATACAGTATCCTTGATGCACAAAAGATCAAGAATTCCATAATGTCCTATTCTTGCAATGTAATAGGTTAATATTGTTGTTAATAAAGTTTATATTTATTACAGATTTTAAATTCTATTATTGGGTTAACAAAGTTTATATTTATTACAAATTTTAAATTCTATTGTTTTATAAATAGAACAAGATTTTTAAGATTATTTGTTCAATATTTTGAGAGCAACGTTGGGTTAAATAGTTTGCAATTGTTATTGTCTTTTAACAAATTCTAATCGATATTTAAATTCTTTTCTGAATAGATTTCAGAGATACAAAATTGTTTTTAACTTTGTTGTTTATCAATGTTACATATTAAACATTTTTTTTTCAAAAATGATTATTGAATCGATCCATTTTGAAATAACTGCTCAAATGGATTAATAAATCTATATTTAAAAAAACTTTTAGCAGCTTTATTTTACAGATTAATAATTAAATTAACAATAGTGAGAAATTGAAGATTTATATATTAAAAAAATTGCAGATTTTAGAGTAATCAAATTTTCCTATAATTTGGACTAGAAAATTAATAAAAGAAATAAATAAAGTATTAAAAAATGCAAGATATATTAATATAATATATATATATATATATATTATATTAAGATTATATAGTATATATATTATATATATACTATATATATATTATAATATATATAACTCAATATCACTTAGAGAATAAAAATTATAGTTCCAAACAATAAGGAAAAAAATAACAATTTTATCATTTGATTAATTAGGACTACCATCATTTCAATCCCTAATATTTTAAGAATAAATCATGACTTGGCCTTGTTTGTTTATGTAATTGCACAAATTTAATGTTGTGATAGATAATATACAATTTGTTGGAATTGACTTTGAATTAGAGAGAAAATTGTATATATTTATTTTCCTTTTAATTTTTACTATTTATGTTATTGGCAGAGCATAATTTAGTTAGAGTAAATAAACATGGCTTCATAATGGCCATCACTATAAATGAGTTAAAAAAAAATAGTGAGAATTTTTAAATAGTGAGAATTTTTTACCTATTGTATATTAAACTTATAAAATATTAGTTTAAATTTAAAAATATATAATTAAAAATTTTAAATATTATTAGAAATTTATAATAATTTATTATTAATTAATATTTTTTTTTTTTTTTTTTTCCACTGAATTTGATTTGCATCCATTAACAAAACACATTTGAAATAAAATTAGAATACTGTTACGATATTTGATTTGATTGGACAAATTTTAAGCCATATTTAAACTCATTTAGATTCCTAATAAATTTGACAAAGGAGCTATATCAAAATTTGACGGTATATCAAAAAACAAAACGGTTGGCTTTTATATATATATCAATAATGGGGAGGACTACCCTACCTCCAACAACACTCGTTTAATTTTGCTATACACATATCAAAATTATCTAGTAGTTGCAATCTATCTGTGAACTCAACGCAGTGTAAATTTGACTCTATATAGAAAACCATTATAAACATTAAAAAACAGGAAAATAAAAACATTGAGAGAAGAATTAAAATGTTTACGCATTATGTAATATGATGACTTTGTATATAGTGTATATATTAAATTCCATTTCATTAATATAATTTTGTTTTTTCCATCTTATAGATGGGCGGTTTCTATGTCCACCAAATAGTTGACATATATGTATTAGAATTGTTTTATAGTGGCAATTTTTACGGGTAACATAATTATTATGTAATATATGTGTTAAAATTGTTATATTTAATGGTTACGTAAGATATAAAGGTTATATTTAATGGTTAGGTGAGATATAAAGGTTATATTTAATGGTTATATATTATGTAATATATGTGTTAAAATTGTTGAGAGATATGCATTAAAATTATTGGATGAATAGAATTATGATTTTGTGGGAAGGCATGGAGGGCTACTCAATCTGTCATAGACATATTGTCCAAGAAGGGTCTATTTTCTCATCCGGGCATTTGGAATATGGAGGTAATTTTGAATTCAAAAAGTTTTCACATTTAGGAATTCTCTCTTCCTGGTTCTTAGCTTATTTTCAGAAAGGACCCATGTACATTTTTCCTGTTTCTAAATTATGTTTATTTAAATATTACTACATCATGAAGTCTTGCAGTGGGATAATTGATCCTATGATCATCTACAATTTTGATGATGTGGTACTATCCAATCTATCATCCTCATGACGTAGATGTGTATTCATGGTGTGTTCAATTTTGTTTGTTATTTCTTGTCTATTTTGACACATTAGTCTCATTTGGAACATATCTTTCTGATGTCTATACACAGAATTATCTTGTTTATTTCTCAGATATGATGTAATATTGACAGTTATATTCCTTATATAATATTATTATGATTTTTTTCCTTAAAAAAAATTATGTCTATTTACTATGTAAAATAGCTATTATTAAATTGTATTGTAAAATTATTATTATTAAATTGTATTGTAAATATAAGTAAAATATATCTTAGAATGGTGACATCTTAGTGTATTTTGTTGATAAAGTCATATTATTTAAAAGAAAGTTTAAACAAAAGTGAATTATTGTTATCTTGTGTTTTATGTAAAATGTAAAATAGTCAATTATTAAAGTATTTCATATAATATATTAGATTATTTAATATTTATATGATATTTGAAATAATTGTGTCTGTTAAGGTAGGAATTTAGGAATCCATTTGCATGTTGACCAGTATTAGTTTAATATTGACCAATGCAAGTTTAATTTTGAAAAATAAATATTTATTTTTCAATATTATTCAAAAAAATAAATTCAAATGTTTGATTGGACCATAACTTTGAAGGTCTCATTGTAGTCTTTGTGCCATGTGAATAACAACCTCAGATTTTTTTGCCATAATTTTTGGACGTAGTAGTAATAGTTATGTAAATTTGGCTCTATAAGTATGAAAACTATTATAAACCATTTATATACATTGTAAAAAAATAAATAAAGGAAAATAAAAAACTTGGTAGAAGAATTAAAATGTAATATGGAACCTCTCTTTCTCTTATTTTTCATCATAAAAATAAAACATTAAAGAGTGTCAATTAATCTTTCACTTTCTTAAGATTGAATAGACCACATTAATCTTAAGACATGTTAATCATCATCAATTAAATTATATTCTATATCCATAAAATTGCTAAAATAATGAATACATTCTTATATATTATGATAAATTTAATGACACAATTATATATGGGGTTTATATTAAATTCCATTTCATTTATACAAAAATGTTACTTTATTATTAATCTAATTATTAAAAAGATAAAAACCAAAAATATAATTACTTTGATTATAGAATTCTAAATTATCTTGAGTTAATTATAAAAAATATATTTAATTTTTTACAACTTGGAAATTTTAAAAAAATTTTTTAAATATATAAAAAATTTATTAAAAAACATAAATTTATCTGATTTTTCAAAAATATTAATTTTTTTAAAAAATATTTTAAAAAATATACATGGTTTTCTAAAAATTTAAAAAAGAAAAAATAATTTATATAAAAAAAATCTAATTTTTCAATAATTTAAAAGATTAATTAATAAATTATAGTTTCTTAAAAGAAACATATGTTCTTAATCATTGGGTCTATTCAAGGTGTACTTATTATAATTTTTTTTCATATTTTTAAAATATATAAAAAAAATAAAAAGAATATATACTTGAAAACATTTCTTTTATTAATTGGTTTAATTCAAGTAATTGGGAAAATGTTATTATCTTCTTTACCTAGTTAGATTCTTACATGTGACATGTTGAGCTCATAATGAGTATTTTGATTCTTACATGTTGAGTTCATAATAAATATTTCTCTTAATTACTTTAAGCCTTCTTATCTAACAAAATCCTTGGAAAATTTTAAAACTAAACCATTACTATTACATCATGTGGTGTTTGAAATGCTTATACTTACCTAAAATAATAGATGAACAAAAATCAAGAAACAAAGGGAATCAAACATTCAGAAAAGTAAGAGGGCTCTAGCTTGACTCGTTGTTTCTGGCCCTATGTGGCTTCAGCTTGACTAACCATAACCATTTTTAGAATTGCTGCTAGGCAAGAATTGGTTTGACACACTCTGCATGGTAGCCCATAACCTTTAGTTTCAGCGATATGTCAACCATGCCTTTTAGGTACAATGGTATGTCATCCAACCTAAAAATAATTTCATGCTTACAGCCTGCTTCTCAAAGTAAACTTTTGCTATTAAAACATTCATCTGCCAATTAATTTAATGATACAAACATATTAATTCTAATGCCCATAAAAGTGATCAATGTCAAAGACCTAAAGTGCATTAGAACGATAACGGCTTTCCTAAAATTTTCCTCCTCATCCTCCCGAAAACTCATGTTGGATGATTGATGAATTCTGATGCTAAAAATTGGATTACACGTTTAAGATTTTGGTACCAAATCATTTCAATTTTTTTAATTTTATATTTAATTTATTAATATTAAAAATAATATATTGAATTAATACAAATACATAATGATTATTAATTCGTATTTTTTTAATTAAATGTTATTAATTAAGAAAATTAAATTTATATTTGAAAATTTTGTAAATATATATCATAATAATATATTTAAATGAAATATAATTTTTAATAATATTTATTTATAATATTTATAAATAACAACCACAATAAATTGTATTTTATAATTTTTCACTATTGAATCTGCTACCAAAGGAATAAAAATAAAGATGATACACAATAGCAATCTTGCTAACAAAGGAATTAAAAATAAAGATGAATAACACAATAGCAATGTTAGATTACAAGATTGAATTTATTTTTACAGAATTATTTTTCCATTATTAGTAGAGGTGAAGAGTAATAAATAGTAAAATTTTATAATAAAAAATTTATAATATTTTAAATCTTATTATTATTATTTTTATAATTTTTAACAAATATTATTAATTTAGTTAATTTTTAATGTTTTTTTAAAGTATTTTAAGATATATTATGAATTAAATGTTTTGATGTTTGTATGGATTATAATTTATTTTCTTTTACTAATGGTTTAATTTATATAGATGTATTAGTTAATTTAAATTTTAAATTTGTTAAATTATATAAGTATATATATCTATGATGTGTAGATTAGTTGGTTTGTGTGGGGTTTAGTTTCACCAAATTTCAAGTTCAAACTTTATGAGAAGGGGTTGAGGATGGAAATCACATTTGGGGGAATTAAACCATCCCAAGGAGTATACAAGCTCCACTGAACTTCACATAATCCTAGTGATAACATCCCACAATCTTGGTGATATCATCCCACTAGTTGGTTCCATCCAATATTGGGGTTGACCTTGACCTAAGTTCAACATACTTGTGATTTTTATTTCATTAGCGGAAATTTAAACATGTACATATGATACAAAATAATTGGAAAGATTGCTTTGCTACCAAGTAGTTAGGAAGTAAAATTGACAACGCTAACTAAAAACCTAAGTAAATTGTAAGTTGGCTTGACGGAAACTAGGTTGATACAATTTTATCAAAAGTTTATCCTTATTAAGTCTGGACTTATATAAACTCTGAAGACTGCAAGGTCAAAATGGAATCCAAAATCCATATTCATTTATGAAACATTTATGTTATAGTACTTAGAATATTAAAAAAGAAACAAAGAGACTACTTAGGCCTGAAGGCTCAAGAGCAGAATCCCTATTGCTAGAAACTAGGAGGAGTTGATTTGGCACAGTCATTTGCTGAGAGATTGATTGGGTGGTTGTAAGAACCCACTAATGCTCCAAGAGTGAGAACACCACCATGTTTCTTTGCTAACCATGAACAAAGAGTGAGAAGGAGCTTACCTTGCTTCTCTAACCAGTCCAAACTCACTCTTAGCTCTAGTCATTCCTCCATTTGACCTATGAGTACATTGTTGGAAATAATACCGAGAGGGGGGGTGAATCAGTATTATCAAGTCAAATAATCCTTTTCAAAAACCAAATTGTATATGCTACTCAGTTAATTCAACCCGCGTATATACACAACTATTCAGAGGTAAACCAACGTACACAGAGCAAACTTTTAATTTACTTAAACTTTCAGATGATGTTTGTTAATCTGAGATGCAGCATCAAATAACCAGTAACCAAAGACAGTAAAACAGAGTAGAAAGACATTCACACACAAGAACACCAGATATAAGGTGGAAACCCAATGTGGGTGAAAACCACCTACTGCAATTCGTCTCTATCTTTCTTTTAAATTAGAAACTTCTGTTTACAATGTACTGGTGCAGTCCTTTACCAGTACGCAGGCTGCAACCTGCAGAGAGCTACAACTCTCTCTCGTTTTCCAGCTTTCCTGGAAGGGAGCTACAACCCCCTTTGCTTTTGTACTAGCCAAGATACCAGTACGTAGGTGCTGGCCTACAAAAGGCTACAACCTTTTCTTTCTTTCAGGGACCACTTTCATAAATTTTTAGACTGGATCCATGAACATCAATCAATCATCAAGAATTTTTGCATCAAACAATCTCCTTTTCACCAATTAGCACTGAATCAAGTAGACACTTCTCTGACAGCTGTTTCCAAATCACAGTAATAGTAACCACACACCAAATATGAACCCAGAACAAAAAATACTATCATTCAAGCTTAAATATTATGACCAATCAATAGAACTTATCCTTCTCCTTGCACTGAGGTTCCTTCTTTATTCAGATCCAGATCCGCACCATAACCCAATCACAATATTCCAGATCTAGCACTTTATCAGATATTCAATAACAATTCAGATGATGCTTTTCCAAATGATCTCCTTCCTCTTTTATAATCTTAGGCCTTTCACAATACCACGGTCCAGAACCATAATAACACAATACCATGAACCCAATACTTGGGATCAACACTTTTCGATGCAATACCACGGACCAAAACCATAGGATCAAAAACTGTCAGACTAATACCATGAACCAACCATGAAAGTGCATGAGATCAACACTTTTGGATGCAATACCACGGACCAAAACCATAGGATCAAAAACTATCGGACTAATACCATGAACTAACCATGAAAGTGCGTGAACTTTTCTCTGCATAAAATTCCGTGAACTTTTCTCCACATGAAATAAACTTTTCTCTGCATAAAATTCCATGAACTTTTCTCTACATGAAATAAACTTTTCTCTGCATAAAATTCCATGAACTTTTCTCCACATGAAATAAACCTTTCTCCGCATAAAATTCCGTGAAATTTTCTCCACATGAAATAAACTTTTTTAAACTTTTCTCTGCATAAAATTCTGTGAACTTTGCTACACTATAATTTATCATCTGAGATGAGTGGGTTGCCATCAAGTACAACATATGTATCATAATGCCAACATATAGTATTCTGCTTTGATTTATATTGCATTATCGGGTTAACCTATCACATATTTTCTACGTGGTATCGGAGCTGTGAACAGTATACTGAGAAGAGAATTCGAAGTTTGAAGTTTAGGTTTCATGTGCAAATCAAATTCATATCATACTTCAAGGTTGGCCAATGGTGTTCTATGGCTTGAGACTCGAGTATGCCTTGGAAGGTAGCTCAAATTGAATAGCATGGAAAGATAGAATGGAGGCTATATTAGAAGACAACGGCTTGAAGGAATTCATTGATCAAGAAATCCCAAAGCCAGCTTCAACTAATGCACAAGAGTTGGCTGAGTGGAAGAAGTGTGTGGCAAAGGTGAGACAGATCATCCTTGAGGGAGTTCGAGACCATATTGTCTCGAGTCCCCATGGGAAGGATACTCTAGATTCAATGTAGAAGACATTGAAGGACCTCTACTAGAACAGTAGTGACCATAGGAAATTGGCGCTCAAGGATAAGCTTTGAAGAATCAAGATGGAGAAGGGCGATACTATTTCCACATATTTGAACAAGCTCACCACCTGCAGAGATGAGCTTGGTAGTGTGGGAATAACTACTGCCGATGATGATATGGTGAGCCTCGCTCTCCTTGGCCTTCCAAAGAGTTGGAATAGCTACCAGGAATCTGTGAATGAAAGGGAGAAACTGCCAGATTGGGAACAACTGTGGTCGGATCTTATGCAGGAGGAGCATGCGAGATGGTTCTTCATCCAAGAATGATGATGAAGAAAATTTGGCCTTTGGAAGTGTTAGCACTTAGAATTTTCTCTAGAAGTTATTAGAAGAAAGAAAATGATCGAGGTAACCACAAACCAACTTTTAAGCATAGGCTCTAGCCAACCTGTGGCTCAGAGAGGGTTCTCTCTATATGATTTAGCTTTGTTTGGTCGGATTTTAGGCTAGTTCTGAATGTTCAGGAGGTTTTTTATTTGTATTGAAGATTGGATGGTGGAATCCTTAAAACAGATGGATATAATGATGTCTTTAGACCATTGGGCTATGGAGTCAACAGAAGGGCAACATAACTGGAATTAACTCAATAAAGGGAGTGTTCAAAGGGCAAGTTAGCAGAGTAAAGTGTAGGTCGTTGGGCCAGAGGGGTGAAATGTTCTTAACCAGGGTGAGAGACAAATTAAGAATTCTCAGACCAGGATTGAAATGAGGAACAATGGATAATTGGAAATAAAGGGAAATTAAGAATCCTTTGCTATAGATTACAGAGAGACAACCTAAACTAAGGAGAAGTTAAGAATTTCTTAACTTAGATATCAGTAGAAAAATTTTATATGCCTAATTGTTAAAACAAAGTGTAATTAAACAAATTTTGAGATAATACTCCAGTTATAGCATTTAGATTTAGATATACATTCAAGATTGTGGAAAAACTTTAAGAAAGATAACAAAAACATGACAAAATACTTGTCTGCACTTCGCTCTACACATGAATCCTGTGGAATATCTTGTCTTTATTCATCAATCCAGCTTGCTGGTCCAGTTAGTGATACAATAACTTTACAATCCTTTGATCAAGAAGTCTATAGAAATGTTTAAGAATCCACCCTACATGCTTCGAGTTGTGAAGTATTTATACAAAAGTTTATTACAAAATATCCCAAACTAACTTGAGATTTAATATTGGAAATGAAAATATCTTCTTGCTAGAAGGTAGAGACAACTATTGAACTGCTTTCATGCTGTCCCTTTTATTGTGGTGTTGCTGGCCTTTATAGTTTGGTTTGTAGCCCTTTATGCTCTTTGCTGTTTGAACTTTCATGCTGGAGGCTTTAGTTATTTTTGGCTTTAATCCGATACACTTTGGCACTGATACCTTTTAACCATGTTGATCTGCCTTTACCTTTTACCCTACTGGCTGTACATTAACCTTTTTACTACATTTTACTATAGTAAATCAGTCAAATTTTCCCATAATTCAGCATTCGGTATCTTGATTTTTGACATCCTCTTATATATCTCATCTGCCTTGGTATACTTAGAAAAAGTAGGCCTAGTGATGAATAGGTGTTTCACCTCATGTTGGAGGAAAAACAGGTTTTCAAATGTTTGGTAAAGAAATTTGCTTGTTGGCAATGTCTTTATTGATGATGTACTGGTCTGCTCTTTAGCTAGCTCTCTGATTTTGTTGTCATAATCCTATTGTTTCATGAGCTTGTGATTTATGACCAAGGGACTGGGTAACCCTTTCTCTTTTAAAATTTGAAAATTGGTCATAAATCCATCAACTGTTACCTGCATATTTTGACACTTTTCCTCCAAGTTTAACATTAAGTTTCTCTTGGAAAGGACCTTTATTACTTCCAAAATTGTTTCTGATCCTCTATATCCAATTCTTTAAGTTCATACTTGTTTTTACAGTTGAGGAAGTGGATAAGTCGGGTTGCATCTTTAGGCATGTCTCCTAGTTCTTCCTTGACTTTTTGGATAAATTTTGTAGCTATCTTTATCAGGTCTATCTATTCAAAAATCACTTGAATGGATGGCCAAATATCATTAACATAATCAATGATATTGGCCCATAATAGTTCCTTCGCTTGCCCAAGGGGTTACTTTAGTGTTAGATATTTTTCCATGGCCTTTAATCTTTCATTCATTTTGGCAGATTTATGCACTTCTTCCTTATGCATGATCTTGGAAAGCTTGCAATCCGTTTCCAAGCTTGTCACCTTTTATTTTAGTTTGTTCATTTCTATAGCCTAAATAGAAATTTCCTCCATGGCTCTGACCAACTCTGTTGCTTTTTCTCCTGATGCACCTGATGCTGATGTAGACTCTATTGAAACTGGTTGTGCTATAGGCATGGGAGCTGTGGGAGCCAATGAGGTTGCCAGCGTTGAAGGGGATGCTGTTGAGACTATTGGGATGACATCTACCGATGTAGTGGCAATATCACTTTGCTTCAATTGAATTAAAGTGTCGAATTCTTTCTCTGTCTCCTTTAACTGATCATTAAGTTTTAGGACCAATTCCATTAACTCTTCATGTTTGGTTTGTCTCTCTAAGACCTCTTGTGTTTGGGGATGTTGCAGTTGAGGTATCTTCAATTGTTTTTTCAGTGCAAAAATGTCATCTTTTTTCTTCTTTATTAGCTGTTAAGTTGCTTTGATATCTTTGGGATCATGTCCCAATTCAATCACTAAGTCTTACAAAGAATTAATTCTAGTATCCTTGGCCTATGAGGAGGCCTCTCTAATTGATATTAAGCTGAGATATTGCTTAATGAATTCTATAACTGAAGAATAGCTATGGCTTTACCTGTGAGGGTGGAGTATATCATCTCTCTAGCCTGTTTGTGCAATTCGATTTGGTCAATGGGATGAATATCCCTTGCCCATACTTCAAAGTCAATTCTCTTGTAATCTGCTGATGTCCTTGGCTGTTGTACTGTTGGTTTTATGAAGGACATCTATAATTTTCCCTCCTTGATGTCAAAATCTGACATCAACCTTGTATGATTGGTAGGTATGAGTTTGAGATATTGAGCATAAGTTTGGGCCTGTAGTTTCTCATTTCTTATCTTGATCTCTTTATATCTATCTTTTATATCCTTATCCTTATCAGCAGGCCTGTTGAATGAGGACACTTCTACACTTAGCTGTCTTTCCAAAATTTGGGTCTTTGATGTGGATGGCCCCTGTGTTTCCTCAGATAGAGTTGTGCCTTTACTTCTGTCCAGCTTAGTATCAGTTATTTTTACTGAGCCTTTTGTGTCTTGCTACTTTGAAACAGGATTTAGCCTAGGTCTTTTGCTCTGACTAGTCCCATACTGTACATTTGATGTGCCCATTCCTGAACTTGAGGGTTCCTCCCTGGTCCTTTTAGGGTTCTTTTCCTCATTCTGAGGAGTTTGTATGATAGGAAGGGTGCTCATGGCTGGTTCTTGTTGTTTAGGTACCTGCAGAAATGAGCTCTCATCAAACTGTCTTTCTAAGTCACCTAAGACATTCTCTACATCTACCTTTATATTGTCTCTATATACAAGAGTGCTTTCTACCCACTCAGATTGATTTGCATATCTTTCTATCTTTGGTATGGGGTGGTGAATATAATGTCCCAACTTGGCCTTCTTTCTCAATCTGGTCATACATTCTTGAAGGTTATACCTCCACATGAAACTCTCCTGGAACTTCGTTTGTTGCAAAATTTGGTTTGCCTCCTTCCTTGCCTCTCTATAATTGCAGATGAAGGGGCCTAATTGGTTTTTTACTTTGAATTGTGATATTTTCTTGGCCGAGACAAAATTTATCTCATCAAACTTCATTATTTATTTATATTACTCTAGAGAAAATAACCTCATGGGGAGGTATTTGGGTAGTTTATATGGTGCAATTTGGAAACCATAAATTCTTATCTTTGTGTGGTTTTGGTAAAGGTACCAATCTCCCACTTTGCTTTTTTTAGACAATTGCAGGACCCTTTTGATCTCTGGACTTATCCTGGGTGGAGGGCTTCCTTTCAGCATAGTCATGACTGGATGAACAAAAGAATCTATGAAATCTGAAAAGCTATATGGTGACTGAAACTTATGGAACAATGGGGTTCAAAAAATGACAGAACTGGGTTGGCCTTTGGTATCCAGCTTCTGGAGGGTAAAAGGAAATTTGTCTGGTTGATAATATAGGAACATATGTTAGAGGACATATGAGTATTTGAACACTCTTTCATTTTTCATCCTGGTGAACTATTCATGCATTCTCTTAGCTATGAACTCAACATAACTGTACAAAACAACAGGGGGCTATCCTGGGGTATAGATTGACATGAAGGCTAGGACAGGTTCATAAAAGAATTCATCAACGGAGCATCCTAGGACACATGATATCATGGTGATGTTTTCTTTGCCCCTTTTAGAGAACATGGCATAAAGATATGGTGGGGGGGAGAGGGGGGGGGGGGAATTCAGGAATGTGTTGCTCTTCAACAATGAAATCTTGGAACAATTGGGCCAGTCTAGAGGGACTTAACTTGGAATATTGGTCTAACAAATCTCCAATTGATAGTGGAGTCAGGTTTGGTCCCGGTTGGAGTTGCAGCATTTCATTTATGGAATCAGCTGTAATGGTGAATAAAATCTTTTGGTCAGGGGACATAATAGCTCTCAGGCTGGGAATGTAACATGCATGGCACTAGTGGAAAATTTCAGGGAAAATATGTACCTCTGGGAACTAGTATTGGGGCAATTTGATTCCCAAAAGAAAATATCATCAGCATGGTTGAGGTATCTGTCCCTACTTAAACAATGGATTTTAAGCAGGAGGTTTTGGGTCGATGTATAGTTAATTTGGAAATCCCTGTTAACCAAGGGAAGGTGGTCAAGGTCCAAATGGGGAATTGTAATAGATCTAACGTCCAAGGCAACAGGGGCAGCGATAATATAGTTCTTGTGGATTTAAATTTGGCTTTACAGTTTTATTCAGAAGTTTTTCATGACAAATGGGATTTTTCAAAGGGTTTGGCTGTGGGTTTTAAAATTTAAAGTATTTATTCAATTAATTTTACTTAATTGAAACACTATACAAGGATGAGCATTTCCGAATTTGAAAGGGCGAGTGGTAATTTGTGGTGAACTACTTGGAATTGGGTGAATAATCTGGAAATTTTGGAGTTCACGGCAGCAGCAGAGGTCTGAATGAATCTGGTACGAACTGAGAGGTTGACTGGGGTCTCTCCAACTTTCTTCAGGGGTGAATTTGGAGTTCAAATGGTGAATTTGGCGTTTGCAGGAATCACATTGGTTCGTAGAGGTTTATAGAAAAAATGAGTGAAAAAAGGTGGAAAAGGGCCTCTCGGCCTTTTTATGGAGCAACTATTATTTTTTGGCGGGTGATTTCGAATGAACAGTAGGTGGTTTGGTGGGTTGAGTGGGGAGGCGATTTCCCAGGCCATTTCACCACTTATGAGGCGAAGGCAGTTTTTTGGAGCGGTCACCCGATATAGTCTAGAGCTTGACACGTAGCCTTCGGTGATCCAGGTGGATATTGGTGGCCACCCGCTAATTCCACTTGGATCCCCTCTAGTGCTTCTTTCAGTTCTTTCAGTTTCCTTAATTATAGCACAATTTACTATTTTTAGCAGTTTTTCGGGTCCTAAACTTCCGAAGCCGTTTTGAGGCCCTAAACGACGTTTTTTGGAAAATCTACCGCCAATGAGTTTTCTGTCTAAAAATTGTCTTTTCCGTCGTAGTCCTCGGAGAGATCTTTCCAACGGGCTATCATGCACGTCAAACGGAGATAAGACAACCAATTCGCGACCCCGGGAAGTTGATGTACCAACTTACCCAAAAACGGGGCCCACAATTTGGCGTTTCATCTTCCAGGGTTAGGTTTTGGAATGTGAAGGGTTTTTCCATTGTTCTCAACAATAAATAGGCCTTCGAGCCTCATTGTAACACAGTTTAGAGGCATGTAGCCACACATCTCTTCTCAGAGATAAGCTACCATCGCCCTAGCTGGTTTATTTCCATTTCTGGTTGTAAGCATATTTCAGTATTTTCCATTAATGAGATGAAGTATTATTTCCGTTGCATCTTTGTGTATATGGTTATCTCTGTAATTTGTTGCGTTCCTGTATAACTCTGGATCATTCGGGGGGTCGGGGAAAACCACTTTATTGGGCGGGTAACGTTTGTCCATCGGGCGCAACCGACATGGCTGTGGACTGTTGGATGTGTGGGAAGTTGATCTAATAGTAGTTGGGCGACAAAGTTGCATGGAGGAAATGAACGAGAGTTTAGGGGGGGCCCAGGGGCCTTAATCACGGTGGTTTGTGATTAACGTGGGGTTAATCATGAGGTTAGGGGATCAGGTGGAACTTAATGACAAAATTAACTTAAATTTACCAAGATTTGGTAAATTAAGTGGGTTTTGTTGGGATATGGGGTAAATGTATTAGTTTCTATTAAAACGAAGCGTTGGGGGTATTTACATAGGGATTTAGTTAATATACGGGAAAAGGGTTTCATCAGGGAGTTATATAATAAAGTAAAAATTAATATGAAAAGTGATGAGCGGAGTGACTATATCCTTAGCATAATGTAAAATATGTGCATTTTATTTCATACATTTGGCACTTAGGATAAAGTACTTTTTGTGGGTCTTTGGAATGAAAAGGGTTTTAACATGGAATTGTTTTTACTTTTCCTAGGCAAAAGAGTTTTAACCTTAGGAAAAGGGGTTTTATTAGGGAAATGAGGGGGGGAATGGATTTTATGAAGGGGGATCTAGCACTTTTTTCCATAAGTCATTAAGATGAGGGTCCGGTCCCTCCAAAAGTTAGAGAAATGCTCTGATCCTCTTTGACTTGAAGGATTCAAAGTGCTAGAGCATAATTGTGGATAGGAAATTAGTAAGTAAAGAGGAAATATGAATGATGGGGATTTAATCACATTAACTTGCAAACCTCTATTTTTGCTTTCACAGTTGATCATACATATTGAAATATGAGTGTAAGCATGATGCATATATTTTGATCCAATTAGCTTTATACTTCAACAACCTCTCTTCTACTTACCCATTTCTTACCCTAATGTTTTTCTTCATTTATTTGGGTGCGTTTAGGCTAGCAAACCCTTATTCTATTTTTCTTTAATAAAATAAACTATCTTTTTCTAACCTTATATCATCCAAGGGCTCAGATTAAACTCATGAGCTCCTTTTATTTTCTCTACCTATCTAATGATTTGCCAAGATTAAACTGTTTGGTCAGATTTTATTCTCTAACTATAAACATAAAATTCAAAGTATGATGTAATCAAGATTAAACAGTTTGATTACCATGGATTGTGGCATGAATAACAAGCTACACACAATCATTATTATGCAAAAAAGTAAATAGTAATGGCATTTAGACTTGCTCACTTTCATGGTCTCTTTTTGTTTTTTGGGGTTCATATATTTTCATTTTTTGACGTTTTCTCATTCTTTTTGTCCTTTGATTTTTCTTTTAGGACATACCCTCTTTACTTTTTTTAACTTTTTAATATGGAAAACATTTGCAGAAAGCAAAGGTATGTACAATATTACAAGGCTTAAACTTATTCATTCAAAATTATGACTCCTATTGGTATAGGAACTTAACAACAAGGCAAGGAAAGGGAAGGGGAAGACTTCCCATTTCAAATCGAATTCTTCTCATGGAGGGAAGAAGGGTGACATGTCTAAAGTGAGATGCTTTAATTGTCATAAGATGGGACATTATGCAACTAATTTCCCATCGAAGAAGTCCAAGAAGGGATCCTCGGAATGATCAAAAGGTGAGGCATTAGCCTCTCAGGTCGAAATGGACTTTATCCTCATCGCATGCATGGTGTCATCGATGATGGGTTATGTCTGGTATCTTGACAGTGGAACCTCATTCCACATGACCAGTGATAAAAATTTATTCAGTGCCTTGGAGGAGAAAGACCTCAAGATGCGCATAGAGATGGGTGATGATGGAAGGTATAATATTTTAGGAGTGGGCACAGTTGCTTTTCAGAGGGAGCACGGAGATCCTCTCACCTTGACATATGTGATGTATGTGCTTGGACTGAAGAAGAACTTGGTATCAGTCATGATGTTGGAGGACAAAGGCTATGATGTTGTCTTTAGTAAAGGAAAGGCATTTCTAAGACACATAGCCACGGTCAGACCAAGAGGATAGGGATTCGGGTGAAGAATCTCTATAAACTATAGGTAGATGATTGTGCAACATTGAGTACGAAAGAAGAATTGGTGCAAAGCCAAGACATTGGCGAGTTGTGGTACACGCAGTTGGGCCATTTGCATCATGGAGCTTTGAAGATAATGTAGCAGATATCTATAGGACTTCCCAAAGGTAAACTTGAGCAAGTTGACACATGCAAAGGTTGTACCTTGGGAAAGTACACCAAGTCTTCCTTTCATGATCGAGATAATCGAGTAAAGGCTATCTTAGAGTGAGTTCATACTAATTTGTGTGGACCGTTCTCGATGGCATCCACATCGAAACAAAGGTATTATGTGATTTTCATTGATGACTATTCTAGTAAATGCTGGATTTATTTCATGCAGAAGAAGGACCAAACTTTCACAAAGTTTTGGGAGTTCAAATCTTTGGTCGAGAAAGAGTTAGGGAAGAAGATCAAGGCCTTGAGAAATGAAAACGGTGGAGAATATGTCTCTCAAGTGTTTAAGGACTTTTGTGCAGTGGAAGGAGTTAAACGAGAGTTGACGGCACCTCATAACCCACAGCAGAATGGGGTGGCCGAGAGGAAGAACAGAACTATTGTAGGGGCAACATGAGCAATGTTGCATGAACAAGGCCTACCACTTCACTTGTGGGCTGAGGCATGCAACACAATAGTCTATTTGTAGAATAGAAGCCCGCATCGCATACTTGGGATGAAGAAAATAGAGGAAGCTTTCTTCGGTAAGAGACCAGATGTGGGTCACTTTAGGATCCTTGGCTCATCGGTATGTTTCCATGTGAAAAAGGATGCACGGAAGAAGCTTGAGCCGATAGCAGAGTTGGGGATATTTGTGGGGTACACTGATACACCTCACAACTATCGGGTGTAGTTGCCTACCAGTCGGAGGACAATGGTTTGCAGAGATCTCAAGTTTGATGAGCAGAAGGCCATGCGAGTTTCCCTTGAGAGGGAGCTCCAACTACAGGCTGTGGAGGAACTGTTGGTTCCTGAGGAGGAGGAGCCTCAGACTAATGTGGAGCAACCACATGCAGAGGTTACAGGAGTGGAGACATCCACTCAAGCAGAGTCTTCCAGAGATGGACAAAAGCGCACAAGAGAAGTTGACAAATTATTGGAGGATACGAGAGAGAATGTGGGAGCACCATCTTCTCAGCGTAGACAGAGGAGGTCACCTGAGAGGTACACTAGATACATGGCCCTTGCTGGGGAATGTGTTGAGACTAAGATATGTTCCTTTGAGGAAGCAGTGCAGCAGCCAATTTGGGTTGATGCTATGGTGGAGGAGTATGACTCCATAATTCGTAACAGTGTTTGGGATGTGGTTTCAAGACCACAGAACAAGTTAGTTGTGAGTTCCCGCTGGATTTACAAGGTAAATCAAGATGCTGATGGTAGTGTGGAGAAGCATAAGGAAAAATTTGTTACCCGTGGATTTTCACAAGTTGAGAGGATCATGTTGTTGCAGTATATTTTGACAGAGTAGCAAGATGCTGACACTTTGATAAAAGCATTGTCAAAGTGTAAATTTGAGTTCCATAGAGACAGGATCAGGGTGGTAGGTAATCCCTTTCTTGTTAAGAGGGAGTGTTGAAATATAGCAACAAGAATATTCCAATTTAATTTATCCTTGAATTAAATTGTGAATTAAAATCGAATTTAGTCTTATGCAAGAGTTCTCCCTTAAATTAAGGAGATAAGATTGAGTTATACTTGAGTTGTAATTAGTTAACTTAGTTTATTGAGTTAAGTCCAGTTAAATTAGTTCCAAACTGTTTGAGGAACTAATAGTGAGTTAATAGTCATTTGATGCATTAATTCACTCAACTAGTGCTACTCCAGTTAACTGAAGATTCCCTCATCATAGACTCGTGCATGTCTATTTTGAGAAAAACCCAGTTGAGATAAATGTTCAAGGACAGTGTACTATCGGTTGCATGTGTTTTCTCATGGAGAAAACTCATGCATGCAGTTAAGGATTCATCCTTGAGGATTGCACAATTTTGAAGGCTTGGTTTTCCACTTGGTAAAAGGCTAATCATCCACAAGGAACAATGCAAGGAAATAGGATCTAGGAGGGTAGAGAGGAAGGCTGGAGAGAAGCCAATATTTCCTGTGATCATCTGTGAGGATTGTACTGAGAGCTGGCTAGCTATGGGAGCTAAGGCTTTGTATAATTCCTATGTATTTCCACCACGTATGATAATACAATAGTGTGGGGTTTTTATCTGAGGATTTCCCCAAAGTATTTTCATGTGTATTGTGCTATTGATTCTTCTTCTTCTGGTTATAATGTTCAGTTCTTTCTTTAAGCTTCTGCAAATTGATAGTAGAAGTAGGTTATAGTATTCTTCTTTTATTTATATTGCATTATCGAGTTAACCTATCACAAATTTTCTATAGGATCATATAATATTTCGAGATCTCTATCCATGGTAAATGGTTAAAACCACCTTAGAAGCTTCTGGAAGAAGATTCAAAAATATTTTTTATTTTTCCCTAAATTCTAGAACCATCACACCTACAAAGTAGAGAAACCTGCACTAGTCAGTGCAGGTGCTTAGTTATGCAACTTGCAACCATTATAGGTGGACATGCATGCAGAGTGCGCTAGGGCCAAAAACAATGTTTTTGACATAATTAACCTTGAAACTCAGAATTTTTGGAGAGTTGATGCTTAGATATTTGCAAAGCGATAATGAAAAAGTGTTTAAGTATATTGTCAGATTCGATTTTCAAGACTTTTGATTGGATGTGACAAAATGACCTATAATAGACCGCCCCCTAAAGTAGAAATTCATATGCAATGGCTGAAGACTAAAGTGCTTTACCTTATGACAAGTTTGGATCAAGAAGAAATTGGTCGAGATAATCATCTGTTATAGTAGATATTTTTATCATGATATCATTATTGAGGGAGGCATACCCATGCTTAGCATATAAGCCAATATTACATGTACAACGATCAAGAAGTCTCGTCCACTGATGAAAGAGTGTGGACCCATGCTTGGATAACTATCTAAATGATCATAGCCATCGCACTTTGTAATTTTATATGAATCCTGAAATCGCAGCCTAGATGGATGGAACTAGATCCAGGGTCTTCTACCTTGTCACTCAATAATATGAGTCTAACCATGGGAATAAATGAGCTGGAGTCGAACATGGTAGACACCATATGACTACTGGCCAATGATGCAAGTCATTAACATACATGAGAGAAACTTCCGATAATGATAATGGCTCTCAACTTGGTACTATAGTACAATCTATGTGGTGTGAATGAATGAGTTGGAGTCGAACACCACACAAAATATTTTAGTCGAAGGCCAATGATGAGGACCTATCACCTAGATTGAGAAAATTTCCATTTAGGTATGCAAGCTCCAAGGTACCAAAAGGAGTTTCTAAGTCAACTTCTTGGATAATGAGCTGATGTTTATAGGAAGTGACTAGTCGTAGGAGGGCCTTGATGTATCCTCAATCAACGACATGGAACATATACCAAGATTCGAGATAGAATTATCTTGATGCAGAGCTGGTTAAGGCACAAGATACATGAAGTAAGGCATAGGGTATTGTAACAAATGTCAATTTAAGGACTTATCTTGAACATATCGGCAACACTTTATGGAGTTGGCAGCATTGACTCGAAACCGATTATGGAGGCTTTTTAACATGGTGTCATTACCCAAAGAGACAAGTATATTTCCCATCCCAACAATCACAAATATGAAGTGAAAGAGTGTCATGTTCAAGAGCGACTCACTACCATTTATAGATTAAGTACCTTGTTTTCCAAATTTCCCCAACCATTTCTGGTTAGTACCTCTCTATTTTTGAAAATCTCGAGGAGGATAACATATGCTTGATCTATAAGTTCATCATTCAAATGAATATTTATGAGTATATTTAAGAACCCGGAGAAGAAGTGGTTCGATCTCATCATGTTCGATGATTCCAATGCTATTTGATGATTTTACGAGTCTAGCAAAGGTGTAACTCAAATTATTTTTCATGTTTAGAGAGTTTGAAAAAGAGGCAAAAATGAAAACTCCAAAGGTTCCTTTTCGTAAATTTAGTCTCGATTCCGAAAAGGCAAAAAACAAAACTCAGGAGAACCTTTTAGTCATGTTCGACTAAAGTATTCCTTTTTCGTAAATAGTCTATCTCGGTTTGGAAAATGGTTAAACTCATATTGGGTATACTTGTTTTCACTTATTTTAACGAGTTTGAAAATACAAGTGCTCAGAAATATTTTCATGTTTGGGGAGTTTGAAAAGAGTTGAAAGAGGACTCCTCCTTGAGAAACAAGTGGTATAAAGGGTAGAAACTGGTTCTAGTCATGACGGAACTTCTCAAACATGCAAAGGTCATGAGGCTAGCTACTAAGACCACTCATCACAGTTGTTCCTTGGGAAAGGGAAAAACACCAAGTGAAAACAGACAATAAGCCAAAAAGAACTATGCTCATGACATCTTGTTTCATTTTTTAATGAGCTTGGCACAAGAAAAGGAACTCTACTCCGAGGTTATTTACCTTGATCATGGCCCCCTTAGGAGGCCATGGATTCGAAGAGGTTCTCATTAAATGGGAGGACAACACTCTTGAAGGGATACAGATCAAGGGATATATTGGAAATATAAGGGTCCAATTCCCCCAGTAAATTATTCATCGTATCACCTATTGGATCTAGGTCAAATTAAGTCAAGAAAGTAGAGAAAGGATTTTTTTAATAGTAGATATGAGAACAAGACAGGTTGGCACATAATTAACCTATGTCAGGGAAGATACCACTTGCATATTTGGAACATTCAGAGAAGTCAGATGATTAGCAGTCAAATCAAGACCAACGTATGAAAGTTGGTCGATAGTCACAAATTTTCCATCATGAAGGAAACACATCACTCAAAAGATGGTGGACACGACAATGTTCATAGTGTAAACATAGTCTCACCCCAAGGGTAAATTGAAATCCAAGGGGCCCATGACTACCAAAACTTAAATACAAATGGTTGTTCGTTTCAAAGTAATAGGAAACTGAGGAAGGATCCCTAAAGGTTGACTGGTTCTTATGTTAAAAGTTAACAAATTCATAGTAATAGACACAAGTTGAGGAGAAGCTAAGGCTTTCCAAGCAATAGAAGATAAAATGATAACATAATATCCCTCATCTTGAATAGTGTGACATATTTTTCTATCACAAGCCTTCACCATGATTTGAAAATGCATGTAAGAAGGGAGACGAGGTTTTGTTAATTGATTCCAATGAAAGGAAATGCCCTGTTTTATTGGAGGGGGTTTCATAGGAATGAGATAAATTCCCCCTTATCTGATAGGATCTAAAGAAAAAAGAAGAATGAAAGTGGTATGAAACTCACTTTCTATAGGAAAAATGCAATCAACTGAAGGTGGAATAAAGTCAACCATTTTCTCAACCTATGGTTGGTTGGGAATGGACTCATGGAATTCACGTTCAAAGAGAGTATCACTGATTGGATTCAGATCAATCACTTCATCAACTAGTGGAGGATTGGGAGAAAGCTTCCAGTTACTTGCCAAAAATTGTGGCTGAGAAGTGATAAGGTTTTCCAACACTTTTGAGGATTCATCCATATAGGGACATAGATGAATAAGATGATTCCCTTCACGTAACCTACATGGAAACTTAACTTTACCCTTTTTCTCGTGGAACTCATTATCGCTAGTTAATGTTTTATCACTAGCATGATCTCCAGAGGCCGATGATAAGGGTTGATGTATTAGAAGAGTAGGAATGACCTGTTATAGAGTTTTTTGTACCCATCAACAATAAGGGTTGATGTAATCATTTGGGCCACACTTCTAATACATGTGGAATACCAGAGAAATATCTAAGAAGGTGGTCACCCTTACAAAGAATGAAGGGGAATTTAACTTTATGGGACTTATTGGAATATTTCTTAATAGCAGTTGCATTCATAACAATGTTTACTTGGTTTCCCCCTGCTATGTTTCTTCTTATTCTTCATCCTTTTCTTCTACTTCTTATTTTCCTGGTTAATAGTATCCAGAATTTCACCAAGGGAGTAGGAAGAAAAGGATGAAGGAATAACATGTGAAGAAAGAAGACTCAACTTTAGGATCAACTTGAGGTTGATGTCATTCAGTTGGAGTACTACTTAGTTGAGAAGCAGTTTCGACATTCAAGACTGAGGAGGTTGAAAATAACCAAACTAGTAAAACAATGGTAAATCCATGAAGGGGGAATGTTGCCATATAAAGAGCACCAATGTTTCCAAAAGGGGGAAAAGGACCATGATTACCATTAGACGGGATTCCTTGACTGGTAGAATCGGGAACTATTTCCATTGGTTTCAACCTAAGATCTACTAAAGAGTTTTTCCATAGTCAAGATGTTGTTCCGTGGTCAATCAATTTATTTAGAAATTAAAGACACAAAATAAAACAAAGGGGTAACTAGGAAAATAAGGATTACCAAGTCACTATTAATTGCATAATTCCATTTCCAATATGTGCAGGAAATCTTCATGAATGTTGTGTTTGATGTATCACAGATAACAAGGTGGCCAACTTGGTTACTTATGGTAGTAGAAACCTATGGGGGACTTCCAAAATATACTTGGAGGTACATGGAAGCGTAGTCCATGGTAGTGTTGTCTAATGTGTCATGTCCTGTACGATATGAAGTATTCCAATATACTTTTCATACGTGGAGCGCCATTTGATATACCCAAGGGTACACGGAGAATGATCTGATATACTTACATATATGGAACATTGACTACACCTAGAATGTAACACATACAAGTAATGACAACTCCTAAGTTTAAAGATGTCGGAACATGTCTCTAGCCTAGACCTCTATGTGTGTCGTTAGTGTTCCAAATGCTCCTTAGATTGATTGAATAATTTTTAAAAGTTGACCTTCAATTATGTTTTAGTTTCAAGGTTCGTGATATGAGTTCACCTAAATTCTCTATGATGCAACTAGTATGATAATAGGAACTCTTTTATTTTCAATGAAGATGTATCTATGAGAGGGAAGAGACATAAAAATGCAACAATCAATGATGCAACAAAAAAATCTTCCTAAATAGATAGTTCAATGTAATTTCTCCAATTCAAATTAAAAACCCTATATGTAATGCAAATAATGAAAATTTCCCTTTTCTCCTTTTAATTTTCAACTGCGATGAAAACTAAAATGCAACTAGATCATTTATAAAAAAAATCACACAAAATGAAACTATAATATAAAAATCTCTTCAATTAATCAAGAATCAAGCCAAATGTTTACAAATAACTACGTGATAAGAAGAAATAAAAAATCAAATAAACCATCATCAAAGGCTAACAAAATCAAATGTAAACACTATGATGGCTTTACAAAGACACAAACAAATTTAGAGACTAAATAAAACCTTCTGGACGAAAAAAAAAATGAAGAGAAAGGCAAAGAAATGCAATTTTGGCATTTTATAGGACCATAACATGTGAATAGTGGGAACCAATGCGAACCATCACACTTCTAGAAAGGAGGGATTGTGCGGGGCCACTCTGTCTCAGAACATAGAGTGTGTTGGGGCTAATTTGGTCAAAACACAACACAAAAAACCCTACCAAGCTCAAAAATGTGTTTTCTTAAGGTCAATTAATGTCTGAATAAGTCATTCAAGGTAGCTTTGAAAGGAGACAAAATTCTAAGGCAAAGGAAACCACTAAGGGAAATCTTGTTCCCTAACGGAGTCACCAATTTTTTTATGGAAATACACTTCTGCAGACAAAAATGAACTCCCTAGATCTAGTGGTCTAATTTAGAACAACAAAGATAAAAAAAAAATTATCTATGTTTTCCTTAGAGAGATTAGAATATGAAAAGAGACCTACCTAGAATCTGTAGTAAGTCCTCCTCTTCTCCTTGCTTTTAAGCTCCAACTCTAGCTCCATGTGTTATAAATGGAACCTGCAACAATGAATAAAACAAGAAAGGGAACTAAAATATCCACATAACATAAGATAATATCTCTAATCATTGAGTTAGAATGGTATTGAAATACATAAGAATCAAAATTATACAAGCATATGAAAACAAAGTGTTTTTTGTATTAATAAATAAAGGAGAGAGTTACAACCATACATAAACGCTGACTTTGTAGATGTCTCGCCAATTTTTTTGTCCTTCCTTGCCGCGAAGAAAACCTTCACACTCAACCCTAAGACATAAATGGATGATGATTCCTTAAGCTCAAAACAACAACTTGATGGCACTAGTAATCTCCAAAATCCAACTCAGACTTTATGGGAGGCAGTAGATTTATGGGGTAAAAGTGGTAGTTTAGGATTTACCAATCTAGGCTTGAGATCCACATTTGGAGGAGGATAAGCGCTAGGGATAAGAGATAACATGAATAGAGTAGGATCATATAAGAATTCAAGATCTCTATCCATGGTAAATGGTTAAACCCACCTTAGAAGCTTCTGGAAGGAGAAGATTCAAAAATATATTTTAATTTTCTCAAAATTTTAGAACCATCACACCTACAAAGTAGAAACACCTGCATTGGCTAGTGCAGGTGCTCAGTTATGTAACTTACAACTATTGCAGGTGGAAGGGCATGCACAATGCTTTGTGGCTAAAAATATTTTTTTTGAGTTGGTTACCCTAGAAACACAAACTTTTTGGAGAGGTGATGCTCAGGGATTTACAAAGGAATATTGAAAAAGTGTTCAAGGATGTTGATTGATCTGGTTTTCAAGCCTTTTGAATGGATGTGACAAAATTACCTGTAACAATTAGGATAGTTATTTTTAGTTTCAAAGGAAAAGTAAATATCTAGTGGGAAGATGTGAAGCATGTCAAAGGAATCAAGTTAGAAGAGTTAGGTTAGCATGAGTTTAAAAGTCTCTTTAGAAATAAATACCTGTCCAAGAGATATTATGATGGAAAGGCTAAGGAATTCTATGAGTTGAAGATGGGATCTATGATAGATGAAGTGCACATGACTAAGTTTCTAGAGTTTTTGAGGTATGTGCCTTACCTCAAGGGTGAAAAGACAAAGGTTCAAAGGTTCATTAGTGGTCTGTCGTTAGCGTTCAAGGATCAAATTGAGTATTATGAACCTTAGTCATTGGAGGAAGTCATTGGGAAGTTGAGGCATTGTTATGAGCAGGTGAAGCATAAGTCTGAGCCTAAGCTTGATTGGAAAGGGAATTAGAAGGCTAAAGGAAAATGGCCTGCAAGAAATACCTCAAGATGCAGGTGAGAAACAAAATGTGGCTCCTTACAAGAAGTTTAATTTAGTTGGGATGGGACATGGACCTTAGCCTAGAGAGCAACAAAATAAAGGTAGTGGTAAAGAACCATTGCAATGTTAGATTTTTGGCAAGGATCATAGCAACAAGGATTTTCCATTATACTAGGGTGGTAGACCTCATATTTATAGTGCTAAGGAGGCGTAGACAGTTGGGGATGTTGGTTATTGCATTCCTTGTATTTATACAACAATTGATAATAGGCAAGGAGATCACCAGGCATCCATTATTGAGATGGAAGGTAAGCGCTTTGATCGAGTTGTTCCATTTTGATTGATCATGGGTCTAATTATAGTTATGTTAGTCCTGACCTGGTGGATAAATGTAGATTGAATAAAGAAGTGCATGTAGAGTCTTGGTTAGTGCATTTGGCTACAGGTACCAAGAAAAGAGTTCATCATTGGATGAGACCTTGTGCATTTGATTTGAATGGTATGTCTACATTAGCACATCTAAATGTGTTTCCTTTGGGATCATATCTCATGCTTTTGGGTATGGATTGGTTTTTTACTCATTCAACCAAGGTAGACTGCTATGAGAATGTTATTGAGTACCTAGATGATGATGGAGAGAAGATAATATTCCAAGGAAAGAATAAGCTTGCATCGGTGGGAATGGTTACAACTATGAAAGCTAAGTGAAATTGTAGGAAAATGTGTGTAGTATTTGCAGTGAATGTTTTCAGTGACAAGGGGAAGGATGTTGAGGATGATGAATTCTTGAAAAAGTATCCTACTTTGTAGCAGTTTCAAGATGTGTTTCCTACATATATTTCAGAATTACCACCTCATAGGGAAGTGGATTTATTTATTTAGTTGGTACCAGGAGGAGCGCCAACATTAACGACACCTTATAGGATGAGCACTCCAAATTTTTTGGAATTGAAGTTGCAACTTAAAGAGATTCTTGGTAAATGATACATAAGGCTAAGTGTGTCACCTTCATGTGTACCGATGTTGTTTGTGAAAAAGAAGGATGGTATTATCATGTTGTGCATTGATTATAGGAAGTTGAACAAGGTGACCATAAAGAACAAGAACCCATGGCCATGGATTGATGATTTGTTTGATCAACTGAAGGGAGCAACATTGTTCTCAAAGATTGACTTGAGATCAAGATATCATCAGGTGCACATCAAAGAAGAAGATATCTACAACAATGCATTTTGTACTAGGTATGGGAATTATGAGTTTTTCATGGTTCCTTTTGGTCTTACTAATGCTCCAACCACTTTCATATGTTTGATGAACAATGTGTTTCATTCTTATTTGGATAAGTTTGTGATATTGCTTATTGATGATATATTAATATATTCTAAGAATGAGGAAGAGCATGCAAAGCACCTAGCAAGAGTGTTAAGATTGCTAAGAGAGCATCAATTGTATGCAAAGCTTAGCAAGTGTAGTTTATTTTAGTCTCAAGTTCATTACTTAGGGCATGTTATTTCCAAGGAAGGTATAATAGTGGATTCTGAAAAGATTAAAGCTATCATTAAGTGGCCAACTCCTAGGAATGTGGTTGAGGCAAATCATTCATGGGACTAGTAGGTTATTACAGGAGGTTGATTAGGAACTTGTCACATATTTCCTATCTTATTACATCTTTTCAGAGGAAAGGAAAGAAGTTTGAATGAAATGAGGAGTGTGCAACTAGTTTTGAGTAGTTGAAGTAATTTCTTACAAATGCTCTAGTATTGAAGATTGGAGATATTGATAAGGAGTTCGTGGTATGTATAGATGTCTGCAAGAAAGGACCCGGTGGAGTCTTGATGCAGGAAGGATAGGTAGTGTGATATGAGTCAAGGAAGTTGAATAAGCATGAGAAGAAATATGTGTCTTATGATCTTGAGTTGGAAACTATCATTCATGCCCTGAAGATGTGGAGGTATTATCTTATTGGTAGGAGGTTTATTCTGATGAATGATCACAGTGGAATGAGGTACTTGTTTGGCCAACCTAATCTAATTTCCAATCAAGCTAGATGTTTGGCTACCCTTAGTGAGTTGGACTTTAAGATCAGATGCATCAAGGGAATGGAAAACAAGGTTGCATACGATCTCAGTAGGAGAGTGCAGGTGAATCATATTTTAGTCATGAGCTCTTATGGGATAGATTTATAGGAGAGGATCTTGTAGGTAGGACACCATGATGACATGTATCAACAACTGAAGCACAGGTTGCAGCAGCAGGGTGAAGGTGATAGAGATGAGGAGCATAAACTCATGGTGGATGGCTTGGTCAGATTTAGGAACATGATTTATGTGCCTGATAGTAGTGAGTTGAAGAAGCTCATCCTAAAAGAGTTTCATGTCAAGCCATATTTAGGTCTCCTGAGATATCAGAAGACATTGAAAATTGTTAGGAAGTTTTATCATTGGCCTAATTTTAAGAAAGAGGCGGTTGAGTTTGTTGCTAGAGGTATGGACTGCCAACAGGTGAAAATAGAGTGTAAGCATCCAGTTGGTTTATTACAACCTATTTCGATTCTAGAATGGAAATGGGAGTTCATTTCCATGGACTTCATTACAAGTTTGTTGAGGACATCAAAGAAACATGATTCCATCATGGTTGTGGTTGCCAGGTTAAGTAATGTATCTCACTTTGTTTCAGTTAAGTCTACTAATTTAGATAGTGAGGTAGCTATGATTTTCATTGGGGGGATAGTGAGATTTCATGGTGTTCCCAAGAAGATCACATCAGAAAAGTTTCCAAGTTCACTTCCAAGTTTTGGAAAGAGTTATTAGTAGGCTTGGGGACAAAGTTGGATTTCAATATAACTTATCATTTGCAGATAGATGGAGAGTCAGAGAGGTATAACAAGATTATTGAGAACATGTTGAGGATGTATGTCATGCATCAACAAAGGAAGTGGGAGGATTATCTTCTACTAGTGCAATTTTCATATAATAATGGGTATCAAGAGTCATTAAGGATGAGTCCAATTGAGGCTCTTTATGGGAAGAGTTGTAATACTCCTATCAGTTGGAGTGATCCAATGAATAGGGTGTTGATTGGACCGTATATGTTGGTTAATATGGAACATGAAATGCATGTTATTAAAAGGAATTTAAAGGTTGCATGGGACATGCAGAAGACTTATGTAGATTGGCGTAAAGCATTCAAGGAGTTTTAGGTTGGGGAGCATGTGTACTTACACATCAAGCCAGAGAGAAAATATTTGAGGATTGGGTCATGTGCCAAGTTGCACCTTACTATTTTTGGCCTTTTGAGATCCTTGAAAGGATTGGACCAGTGGCCTACTGACTTGAATTTCCACCAACAGTGAAATTCCATGGTGTTTTCCATATTTCATTACTTAAGAGATATGTATAGGATCATAATCATGTAATTGATTGGTATGTATCCCAGGTGGAGCTAGAGAGAGAGTTCCATCCAGAACCTCAGTGCATATTGCAGTGGAAAAAATTCATGCTCCATAATTGAGAAATAAAGAAGGTTAAAGTGTAGTGGAAGCACTTTGGGGTCGCTGAAGCTACATGGGAGATGGCTAATCAGATGCAGGATTTTTATTGTTCATTATTTATTGGTTCAAGAAAATGATTTTTTGGTATGCATATATATGTGTATGCTTGTAAATACCATGATGAGTTGTGTTATAAATCTCCAATAAGTTGTATGTTTTTTTCTTTCAGTAGGATGTCATTGTAAATAATGCATTGAGTTGTGTTATAAAGATGCATAAGCAGTCTGTTTTGTTTTCAATGGTTTGATGGTCATATGTGTCATGTAACACTAAGGAGGGTGTTGCCCCAAGGGAAGCGGTTTGTGACAACCCTAGGTTAAAGTTTCATGTAATAAAGGATAATAAAGGAAAAATAAGACCAAGGTCATCGGATATGTATTCCAAGATAACTGTTGGGAAAACACTATAGTGGGCACCAATTTTGGTTTATTTATGGATATGGAAATTGGCAAAGGAATTGGAAAAGGAAAAGAGGCATTAATTGGCATTTAATTATGAGAAATAAAGGAAAATAGGAGAAAAGGAAGGCGAAGAGACACAAATTTCTATGCTAAGGAAATCAAAAGGGAAAATGAAGGAAAATTGAAGAAAAAGGAGACATCAATAATAAAAAGACATCAGAGGATCAGTTCACAACTTTTGTCAGTTCAGTTTGGCTCACTCCTTTCATTCTCTCTCTCATAAACTCTTGCACACTCAGAATATTCTTAGATCATTTTGGAATTCACCTAGATTTGGAGAAAGGGAAGTAAAGGAAATCAAAGGAAAGTAAGGGATCACAAGGAGAAGCTTGGATCAACAACTTCAGTGGGATGATTTTGTGAGTAACATATTGCATGGATGATTTCCTAGTTAAGGTGTGAATACATGGTACATGAGTTTGTTTATTTGGTTATGTTGTAACGGCTACAACTACCCTCCAAACTTTTTCCTATGCTTCGTTTTGGAGTCTCCCTTCTAAATTACAACAGCTCATCTCGCACTAAACCAGGTACTTCTGCTTTGATTGAGGGTCATCCTTTGCATCATGGGTTGATTTTTCTAACTTGATTGACTATATAACCCACAAGACAATCTCTTGACTTGGTTTTCATCCTATTCTGGGATTGCCTTAGAGAACTGCGCAATCCTTGAGGGAAACCAACATTTCTCTTGGGAATTGCACAGTCCAAATTGACAGTGAGCCTTCAAATCCAAAATTACAGATAGCTAGTTGACAACCAACCGTCAACTGGGAAATTGCGCAGAGCGTGAGAGGAAGCCTAGATCCACTCAACTCAAAAATTGCCTATAAGCCTCCTGCCTAGAAGATGCTCAGTGCATGAGCCAATGAGTTTCCTATTCCTTCCCAAAACTGTGCAATCTCTTCGGGAAATGCATGGAAACTTTTCCCAAAAAAGAAAAAATAAAAAAGTGAAAAATCATCCCCATAAAATAGGGATTTGTTTTTAGCAATTTTAAGGAGGCACTTGAGTTATTTTGGAAATTGCCACCAAGTGTCGCTTTTTCCTTAATTCTTGGCCTTCACGTCATAAACCCTAAATTGGCCAAATCTATTTAATCAATGCTGCCAGATATTATTTTCACATTTTATCTTGGAGCTCTAAAATTCCTGAGGAGATCAAGGAACCTTCAGTGCAATCTTCATTGCTTTTTTGGGGCAATTTTTCTTTTCTAGCCTCTTGTCGGTTTTCCAATCACTTTTGCTTGTTTAGCTTGTGAGAGCATTGTTTCACTTGTTTTGTTGAACAACTACTAGATTTTTAACTTGTTTTAGCATGTAGAAGTGTTGTTTTAAGTTTTTCATTGCCTTTCTCAAGTGTCGCATGCATTACCCCATTTTTTCATTAACGGTCTCCATTGCGGTGACTCTCTCCACATGCTTCATTTTCGTTCAGTTTGATTGATTCATGCACTTGTTTTACTTGCATGTATCATCACTTAGTCAAATATGCACTCAACATCACACCATCCTTCAGATCTGCTCGATTTCACACTCCCCTTGGGCAGATCTGGGCTTCCCTTGCTCGGATCTCGCTTTCCCTTGCATGCACTATGCATTGTGGGAGCTTAAAGCCTCTGCCTTGGCTTATGGAACTACGCAGAGGCTGCCCTGGCCTAGCTTGAACTACACACTACAAAGTTCTAGGAGCTAGGCTCCCATTCCTAGTCACTGGGACTGCACAATGCGTAGTCTCTCCTGGCCTGTGCCTAGATTGAACTGTGCATTGCACGGTTCCAGTTAGCAAGCCTCCCCCACTGACTGTTGGGACTGTGCAGTTATAGCAGACATCTAGTCACCTATGTAAACCAGGATTGCGCAATCTATCCCAAAATTAGCCTAATTGTTTCTTGATATTGTCTTGAAGTTGCTTTTGGTTTTGAGTAAACATTTGCATCCCATGAGTGTCCTCTCTGTCTCCAACTACAATTGTTGTTGAGCATCTCTCTAGCAGTTATAGTTAACATGGCCTCCAAGAGAGCTGCATCAAAGGAAACTGTCGAGAGTAATACTGGGGAAGTAGTTGAGCAGATGTTAGTTAAATTACCAGTTTATGCAGACACTCAATTGTTCATTGAGGAAGACTTACATGACTGGCAAGTTTATATCAATATCCACCGGTTAGGATTATACAAGGTTGCATGCAAGTACCCCACCTTCCCATGTGTGGACATTATCAGATGGATTGTCTTACACACAAATGTAGAAACTATGACACTGAGCAGTGCCAGTGGGATAGAGCATGCCACCTTCAGGGCAAAGAAATTTTATTATATGTATCATTTACCTTAGCCGGCGAGGCGCATGGACACACGTTTCTATGCCACCCACAACCAGGTGAACATGAGACATATAGTCAAGCACTGGGTGAAAGAGCCATCAAACATACACCCAATCATGTTTATAAGACAATGTCTCTCAAGAAGGCCTACCAGTTCTTGATCATCTTTGCATGCCAAATATACAGTCAAGAGAGCACAAAGACCTTTCCAGAAGGTTGGGTAGTTGTATTTGACCAGTTGGTAAGTGATGTAAGGCCATTCAACTGGTCAAAATTTTTGACTCGTCAGTTGAAATCCCATGTGACTAATGCCCTAAATTTTCCCAAGAATGAGCAAGCGATATTCTACATGTACGCATACTTACTGGATTAAATCTGTGCCCAACAACAGTTTCCTAGCATGTGTTGGACATGGGCATCAAAAGATACTACCGTCAACATTTATTGAAAGTTGATTTCCAATTGTAGCTACCAAGGAGTAATGACAAGGCTGACTGACCATTTCATCATCTCGTTGTATAAGCTTATCTTTGAGTAGGATCACCTTGCATGTCCTGAGAAGTGATGGAGGTGATACTTAACATTGCAGATTTGTATGCCTCACTTGATGGAACCTTCATCAGAGTGTTTGGCAGAGAGAATCCTACGCATGTTATACCAAGGTATGCCACAAAAAAGATGGTCATGCAAGAGGTCTGATATCACCTCTCCAAAGGGTTATCATCAGGACTGCACAGGAAGAAGAAGGCACCATGGCCAGCTCTTCCTTTACGGACCAGATTATACAAGATTAAGAGCTTGAAAGATATAGATGTTGAAGCTAAGGAAATATTGAAGTTTGAGTTCAACACAAAATATTTTAATCCATATGATACCCACAATATTTGCAAGAACCATTGTGCAAAGGTGTACTGTCCATGGATCCACGGGACATTTGACTGGCACAAAGAAGACCCTTTGAGGTACTGTTACAATGACTTAGAGCTCCAAAAGCCACTCAGTATAGTCACAACTTGGAAGGTTGCTTTGTAGGAAAGAACATCGTAGGAAGTAACAACAACAACAACAATAAGAAACAATCCAACACAATACAAGGCCAAGAGGAAGATTGCTGAGAACCCATGGGTAGAGCAAATCTATAAAATGAGAGAATATCATATAACTTAGAAATCAAATTTGGAAGAAGAAGAAAAGAGGGAGCAACAAATAAAGAGGTAAGAGTGAAGGAAGAGAGAAAAGCAAAAGTTGTAGGAAGAAGAACTAAAGTTACAAGAAATGAAGAAGAAGTTGAAGGAATAACAAGAGCTGAGAAGGAGATAAAGGGAAGAGAAGAAGAAATAGGAGGAAGAAGAAAGGCAAGGCACAATTACTAAGCAACAACTCCCATATAGGTTGAGTAGTCAGAACAACCAAAAGCTGAAGAAGAGGGTGAATAAATGTAGGATCGATATATTTCTCAGCAGGTTGAGAAACTAATGGAAGTGACAGACATGGAGTTGGGACATAAGCCACATAATGAAGACATTGGCCTTATTCCAAGAGCATTGGAGGTCACCTCTCAGTCTCCACCACCTCTAGTGTCAAAACCAGTCCTAAGCGAGAAAGGAGAGGTTGTTCTCCTTGATGATCATCTAGTGATGGGTGTGTACAATCTTTCATTTGATGAGTTGTCGAAGAAGATTGTATAAGCGTGGAGGAAGAAATTTCTGGATGATCATGTGTCACCTGCATTCATGAAGGAAAGGGTGATAGTGCAAGAATTTAGAAATCATCCAGCTACCCTTGTTGATGCTACCTTGGCTTATGCGGAAGCCACAAGCTTAAACGTTAAGTTCATGTTGGACAAGTATAAGAAAATGAAAAAAAACTTTCAGGCTGCCAGGAAAGAGGTAAAACTACTTAGCGAGTAGAGCACGGTTTCCACAATGTAAGGGATGAGGAAAGTGATACTTCTTGAAGTATCAACACTTGAGACTACCGTGCAGAAGCTCTATGAAGGATTTGTCACTGTGCATAAAGAAGTTGTTCATGTGCATGGCTTACAACAATAGAGCAAAGAGTTTGTTCAAACTCTCAGGAACATACATGTTTCCATCGCCCATGTGAAAGAGTATACAATGTAGTACAAAGGGTCCCCGCTTTACTTGCCAAAGATGATGAAGCCTTAGGTAGAGTTGGAGAAAGCAAAAGTCTGGATGTTGATCCAAAACTATGACCAACTCGCCCCATTCGTTAGCATCATATAGGCCTCATATGCACAACTGTATAAGAGTTTGGATTTCATGGTGAGAATGCATAGGATCCTGTAAATCAGTTCCCTCACCGAAGCTAAACACAAGAACAAGTCCTGCTAGAGATTGACAAGTACATGGAAAAACTAAGACAGGAGGCCACAAGCGATGACTTAGAGTTGAGCGCACAAAACATGCAGAAGTACATTGGTGTTCCTGTCATGCTCAACACCATGTTGCACATACTTCAAGACGAGTTGGATACAGGTTCCAAGACCATATACCCTGATGCTATGGAGGAAAGAGGCTATCAGAAAGACACCAACAAGTAGTTTGAGGACATCATCACACAATACCAAGCTTAACATGAGTACGTGACCACGAGGCACCAAGTGGAGGTTGCCGAGTTGGTATTTCCCCAAACTTTAGAGTCATAGTGATTTGTCTTGCTAGGTTTCCTATAGCCTATTTTCGCTTACCTTGGTACATGTGGAAAATGTAATATTATTTGTAAATATGTTGTAAGTGAAATTCCAAGTGTCATTAGTGGAATGTGAAAAGTCATCATGCTATGTAATGAGTTATTTGTAAAGAAGTTGAAGAGTCATGAGGGTAGTCAAAGAGTCACAAAGGGAAATGTCAAGGGTCACCCCACCCTTTGTTGTAAATAGAACCTCATAACTCGTAGAATGGGCTTTTGGGAGCCAAGATTTTGGCTAGGCCTAGGCTTAAAAAAGGCTTGGTAGTATTGTAACGATCCTTGGCTACTCCATAGCGTAGAGCAAGTATAATTCTTTGGAGGAGCATGTGTTCTTAATTGTAATGTTCCACTATTTGGGCTAGTGGCAGTCAATGGTGTATGTATATATGAAAATTTCACTTATAGTAATAATAACATAGAGAACATGCCTTCATGCATGTTGTTATTGTAGTTGTACTATTTTGGTTTCTTTAGCAATGTATGTTGTTTAACTTACGCATTTTATTATGAACTACTTTGTATGAAATTTTATGAATCTTGTTGAATGCATGCTGTTGGATTAACTCGTCACTTTAATTTGTGGACTATTCCAAATTTTGGCTTGTGATATCATTATGGTCATGTGTTCCTTTCAAGCTGCGTATTATTATAGGCTTCTAAGGGGCACACCTACTGTTATAACCCCCATGCATCGCACGTGATCTACCACAGGCCACACACTTGCTTCAACTCAAAGTTATCATACTTATCTCTACACACTATCGCGGTCAAGGCATTACATTACCACCCATTGTTGGGTTTCCTACTCCAAATAGTCTGAGATCTAGTTGGGACTTCTTATTAGGGAGATCCCCTAAATGTTGGCAGGTCCAATACGGTCAACATTTCTGGCACTATAAGGAGGGCCAGATGACAAGATGAGTCCTTGAAGTCTGTTTTGAATTTATGCACATCTTTCATGACTTATGTCCAAATCACAAACCCAACATGTTTCTCTCACTTTGTTGATTTCAATGTGCCTACAAATGTTATAGATGACTTGTTGAAACATAAGTTCAATGGAGATAATTGAACACACTTGTTCAGGCACACAATTGCCTTTGCTAGCTTCTGTCACCGGTATGATGTCCCCTCAGATGAAATATCCTGTGGGTTTTTCTCTTTCATGTTCGAAGGAAACACAAAGCAATGGTGTCACACATTTCCCTTAGCCTCTACACACTCTTTCAATCACCTGATCAGATAATTATGTCATGATTTAGTCTTTTATGACGGTAAAATGCTTCATTAAAAAAAAATTAAAATTGTGAAAAGCACTCGACGAATCCCTTGAGCACTTTCATGATCATTTTCTTCATTACTATTATGGATTTCTTGAAGATGAAGTTGACTAGAAAATTTTGGAGGGAAGATTTCAATATCTTGCTAACATTTATGAGAATCGACATGAATTAGAAAGTTTCAAGTCTCTCCCACCATACCTCAGTGTTAGATCTAATAAATATGAGATGTACGAGGTTGTTTTCCCAAGTGACCCTTCGTCCCCTTCTCATAAAACAACTCTAGCTCTGTAGGACGACGTGGGAGAAGTTGTGAATCTACCTGTTGAAATGTCATCATCTCCTCCTACCCAACCCACTCAGGATTTTTGCACAGATTTGTATGACAAGCCTGATGGTTGTCACATGATATCATCTACTTAGCCTCCATCTTTTGTTTCCTTTGATCCTCTAGATTTTGGTGTGTTGTGTTCAGGCGTTCCTGATTTCACATGTAATGTTCCTGAGGATCAAGTTTTGGATGGAGTTGGTGTCAAACAACCAACCTACACTATCATTTTTGATGAGTATGTGTGGAAGTTTGAACAAGAATCTGCAGTGAAGGATGACTTCCTTCCATCTGCACCTCGTTTGCTTTATCCTGACATCTTACACAATTCTATCATTTATGTTCCATCTTGTGAAAATTCATCTCTCGATATTTACACTTCCGATCGTTCACAAAACACGTGGGATGTCAGTATTTCATTTGATTATGGACAAGACACATCTATCTTACTAGATCCACCTAATCTCTCATCTTACATTTATGGAAACTTAGAGGGTGAAAACTCTTGTTTTTCATCACCCCCTCTTTACGATTCATCAAATCATGAGGATGCCATTGTTCATCTTGAATTTCTTGATCCTGGTTGTCATGATATTTTCGCTCACTCATCCAATCACAATTTTGATTCAATTATTGTTAATCTTTCTAAGACACTAGTCTTTGATGATCCATCTCCTTATGAAGTTGAAACTCCTCAAGCTATTGAGGCACTTCAACTCGAGATGATGGTCATGCCAAGTTCTCATAGCCTTGAGGTTAGTCCCACTTCTGATAAGAAACCTGTTGAATCTCCCCAGGCTCCTCACCACTCTCTTTTTCATGCTGAAAATCAATCTATTTCACAGTTTTCGTATCCTCCACCAGAATTATACGATCCTACTTTTCATGCATTGGAGGATTCATACATAGCAAACACTGAGGTGAAACATAATTTTTTTCTTTATTCATGTTTTCTCATTTTTCAAGTTCGAAGGTGTGCACATGTTTGTCTTCCACACGAAATGTGATAGGACACCATGATACATCCACAGAGTGCCTTTCTATGGATTCATTTAAGATTAAAACAATTTGGCTTGCATTTTTTTACCTTTCTTGTCAATCATGTTGTCACATACATGAGCCAACCAATGCGTCAGTGGCTACATCGAAAATATCACTTCACATGAGTTGACCCATGCTCTGCTTAGCTTAGGAGTAGGAGTGGTGTTTTCTTTCTTGATTTGCTTACTTTGTTTTGATTTGTCTTGCTTCCTTCCTTTGCTTGTTTTCTTGTGCATCCGTACGTTAGTTTCCGCATGAAACTATGTTTGGCCCTTATACAAGTAGGGTGAAATCCAATAGTAACTTGTACAACTATCAACATTTGGTTATTTGTCTATTCCCTATATCAGGGAAAATTTTAAGAACCCCCCCTAAATTTATAAATATAATAAATGGGCGAATCTCCATGGTATATAGGAAAAATGGAAGGCGAATTTATCAATA
>APFE031310314.1:62421-94517 GCA_000404065.3 Pinus taeda
GCTCGTTGCTTCTTGCTTTCCAGATCTTTGGTCTGTGTAGGAGGACGTTCGTTACACTCACAGCCCTGAAATTGCAAGCGGTACAACGGATCCTATCATTCACAAAATAGAGAATAATGACGTCCAGAAAAGCATAACACAGGCAGAGGTCAGCGAGGGAGTTTATTGGACAAACCCAAGCGAGGGAGTTTATTGGACAAACCCAAGAGAATTACAGTGCAATAGAGATGAGAACCGAGTAAAAATTGACGGTGAAAACAGAGATTAGTAAAATTTATTTTCTCCACTAGCTAAACAAGAGAAAATGCTGGAAGAAATATTTATGGATAATCCTTAATTCTGTCCCCGTAGTCTGCACAGAAGCAATGACAAAGATATTGGTGGGTGAGTCTTATCTATTCACACTAGCGATCCTCCAGAGAACAGGAAGGTGATCAAATTGTGATTTCCACAAGGCCTTTCAAGAATGGACAAGAGTCAACCAGAGCGAATAATTAGTGAAAAACAAACTTCAAACTTGAAGAAAAACAAGAAATATGAAGCCAACTTACCCTGATTCAAAAGCTGGCTACAGATGTGCAGGAACCGCATAAAGGGGCTTAATTTCTCGCGCTCAGCCAACAAAAGTACCCACTGTTGTTGCTGCTGCAGTGGCATGAGCCGTTCAAATCCAAGAAACCAAGATTGGTGAACTAGGATAAAAAACCTATTTCAAAACAATTTTATAACCAGGGAGCGGGAGCCATATACACATGAAAACAGCGGAATTCACCTATTTCAAAACAATTTTATAAACAGGGAGCGGGAGCCATATACACATGAAAACAACGGAATTCATGAAAACAGCGGCTGAATCCGTGAAAACAGGGAGCCCTCCATTTGGAAAAAATTAACCTCCGCCCTCCATTTCAAAACAAATTTAACCTTTTCAGACCAAATCTATCTTCACAATTTCACTACCAAACTAGAAAAAACCAAATAGTAAATCAGAAATAGTGATTTTGATCTCCCAAAACTAGGAGCAAAGATCAAAATGGGGTGATTTTAAGAAAATCCCATTTCGTAAATATCAAAATGGGGCGATTTTAAGAAAATCCCATTTCGGTTAGTGTATCTGCCCTGGGCGAAAATAAAAAAATAAATTAGTTTTTAAATAAAATGAGGGCTAATTATATAAAAAAAAATTATTATTTTTATTAAAAATTCGCCCCATTAAAATATAAAAAGACTTAAATTTCGCCTTTGGGCGATTATTCGCCCCTAAAATTACCCCTGCCCTATATTTATGAGAATCTTGTGTTTCATCTATTTGATGATACCCTGATGGAAAATATGTTCCTTTCAGAGAGAATCATGGTGAAATCACAATGCTTGCACTCTTAACTCGTATCACCTACTCTAACTGGTTTTCTATATTTGGTTAATCCTTTTCAACTCAAACAAGTAGAGTAAGGAGAGGGGGGAAACTTTAACAAGTATATTAGAGGTATACATAAAGGAGGTTACCCCCTCGAAGAGGCTTATTTTGAAGTCATTTATCTATGTGTTCTATCTTTTTGTGAGTTGGTTTCATAACATTTGGTATCGGAGGTTTGGATTCTAGGGTTTCACTGCTCCAAACAGGTCATCATGGAAATTTCGATATAACTTTGTCTCTACGAGGTTTCAAAAGCAAAAAAAAAACCCATTTGAGCCGAAATATTTTTGAACCTTGGGTCCGAATTGTAGATCTTGTATTACTATATTTTTGGAAATATGATCTGAGGAAGTTGTGGTTTTTGCAAGCTCCAAAATTCCATCTCAAACAAGTCATCATGGCATTTTTCTATAATGTTTTTTCTACAATTTTCGAACTCTGAAAATAAAATCCATTTGACTCGAAACCTTGGTGAAGCTCAAACCTAAATTGCATATATTTTTCTCTATATTTTCGGAGATATGGTCCAAGACATTTAGGGTTTCTGTAGGCTCCTGAATTACATCCCAAATAGCTGACCTTGGGAAAATCATCATAACTTTGAATCCAATCATTAGATTTAAATTTCGTAAGAAGTTACAAAAACGGGATGGACTGTACTTTTTGTATATTATTTTTAGGTCCCAAGGTTGAAAGAGTGACATGTGCCACTTCATACAAGTTCGCTCTACTGAAAAAGTATATAATTAGGTCAGCTTGGGAGATTGGGCATAACTCTTTCTTGGAGAATCCAATTTTGATAAGACTAATGGCATTAGAAAGAGGACACAACGGGCTACGATAGGTCAAAATTTCAGAGCTTGGATATCCAAAGTTTTAGAGATACAATAGATTCAATATCGAGATGCTAAAAGAAACAAAAAGAATGACTTGAATCAAGAAAATAGAAACACCTAGTAAGAAAAATTGGATGGATGATTTGAAGAATGTGATCAAAGCTAAGATAAATAGTTTTATATGTGCCATGGAAGCTAATATTGATGGTAGGGAAGAAGATTTGAAGAAAGGCATGGAATATTTGAAGAAAGACATGGAAGGTTTAAAGGAAGGTGGAACAAAACTGCTACAAGAAAGGTCTCCTAATGACGAAAAGGTAGTAGAGGAAACTCATGATGAGAAAAAAATAAATGTTAATCATGATTTCATAGAATCTAACATTGGATTGAAGACCCACCATATTCCAAAGATGGATATGAGGAAGTTTGATAGAAAGGATCCCATAAACTGGGTACTACAGATGGAGAAATATTTTGATCTACATGATGTGCAACTGTTATAAAAGGTACGTATTGCATCTTTATATTTAGAACCGAATAAATTTTTATGTATAAAGGGATTTGTTCTCATAAACCTCTTGACACCTAGTCAATTTTCACAGAGGAAATGATAGCATATTATGAGGATACAAAGAGAAACACCTTCTTTAGCCAATTGATAAATCTCAAACAAAAGGGTTCGATGGCAGAGCACATTGAGGACTTCCAAAAATTGAATATAAGGGTAAATGATAATCTAGAGAAGTAGAGGATTGATGTATTCATAGGGACTTTAAAATATAATATTCAACATGAGGTTTGTCTTTGCGAACCTGATTCATTGGAGAAGGCATTTAGGTTGGCAAGAAAAATTGAAAGAAAAATTATGGCAACAAGAGATCCTAACGCTCACAATTATAAAGATGGAAGTGTTGTTACTCCTAGCCTTCCACAACATACAAGGTTGACACCACAAAAATTGGAAGAAAATGGAGAAAATGACCCTTGTTACAGTTGTGATATAAAATACACTAAAGGTCATAAATGTGCCGAGAAGAAATTATTTTACATTGATTGTGAAGAGGAGGAAGAAAAGGATCAAGAAACATCAAATGAAGAGGATATACACCATGAACCAACCCCAGAGAAAGAAGAAATGAATCCGACCATATCTTGTCATGCATTGACAAGAATTACCACTCCTCAAACTCTCAAGATAGAGGGACATATCAAGAATAAAAAGGATAACTTCACTTTCACACAGAATCAAATGAAACAACAGGTAGATAAACATCGCAATGGAAGAAGTTTTGATATAGGGGACTGGGTATTTTTACAAATACACCCATACAAACAAATGTCCCTCAAGCAAACTAAGAAGGATAATAAATTATCACCAAAGTACTATGGTCCTTACAAGGTGGTGCAAAAGATTAGTAGTATGGAATACAAATTGGAGCTTCCTACATCTTCCCGAGTTCCCCCAGTTTTCGATGTTTCATGCTTAAAGAAGGTTATAGGTGACAAGCTCCCAGTTCAAACAATATTGTTAGAACTTTACGAGGAAGGAAAAATCATATTGGAACCTAAAGCAGTCACAGAAAGAAGAACCTGAAAGCTACAGAATCAATCAATTTCAAAGTATCTCATCAAGTGGAAGAACTTACCCACTGAAGATTCCATGTGGGAGGACGAGAATTTTATACAAAAGCATCTAGAACTATTCAAGCATTGAGGACAACACTTTTTGAAGGAGAGGGGCATTTTAGGTCCCTATACTACTATTGTAACCCCTTATTATATTTTTGTGCCCATGTAGTCCCCATATTGTTATTATTGTGCCCCATAGAAGCCCACCATTGTTATTGTTGTGCCCTTACATTATTATTGTTATGTCGGCTCTGATTATATTATGACCCCTTAGACTCCTATATATAAAAAGGAGGTCATGTCATTTGTATCATCCAAGAATTATTCATTTGTGTAATGTAAAGGAGGTTTCCCCATAGAAGAGGCTAATTTTGAAGTCGTTGATCTATATTTTCTATATTTTTTTGAGCTGGTTTCATAACACCCTCACAGCAGAGCAATGCTTGTGTTCCCGAAGTGACTCCACCGGGGAACTGTCTAGGCCTGCTGGTAGCGGAGAAACACTGGATATGAAAGTAAAATTCTGACAATCTATAGTATTTGTGCATTTAATACCCCTCATATCGAATTGAAACAACTTAGTTTGACTTGGCTTGGTATGTGTCTTGTCGATAAAGAGAATGGTAGGAACTACATCTTTAACTCAAGCTAGTGAAGAAGCGATGACAATCGAAGAATCGAACAATAATTCTAGCAGAGTTAGACTCTATTTACGTGATATAAGGTCCATGCAGAGAGCTGGAGTTCTACTAGTGTGTCGCCAATGTTGTAGCAACGACAACCACCCTCCAAAATTTTTCCTATGCTTTGTTTTGGAGCCTCCCTTATAAATTATAGCAGCTCATCTCACACTGATCCAGGTACTTGTGCTTTGATTTAGCCTCATCCTTTGCATCATGGCTTGCATTTACTTACTTGATTAAATGTCTAACCCACAAGATCATCTCTTGACTTGGTTTTCATCCTGTTCTGGGCTTGCCTTAGAGAGCTGCACAATCCTTGAGGGCAACTAACCTTGCTCTCTCAGGAATTGCCAAGTCCAAGTTGATAGTGAGCCTTCAGGTCCAAAATTTCACATAGCTAGTTGATAGCTAGCCTTTAGCTAGGAAACTACGCAGAGAACGAGAGGCATCCCAAAGCCACTCAACCTAGAAATTGTGCAGAAGCCTCTTTCTCAGAAGCTGCTCAGTGCATGAGCCAGTGAGTAGCCCAGTCTTTGAGTTATTTTGGAAACTGTCGCCAAGTGTCGCTTTTTCCTTGATTTTTGGCCTTCACGTCATAAAACCTAAATTGGTCAAATATATTTAATCGATGCTACCAAATCTCATTTTCACATTCAATCTTGGAGGTCTAGCATTCCCGAGGAGATCAAGGAACCTTCGGTGCGATCATCGTCACTTTTTCGGGTAAGTTTTTCTTTTCTAGCATTTTTTCTGTCACTTTTCCTTGTTTAGCTGGTGAGAGTGTTGTTTCACTTGTTTTTCTAAACGAATGTTGGTGTTTTAGTTTGTTTTAGCTTGTAGAAGTGTTGTTTTAATTTTTGCATTTCCTTTCTTAAGTGTCGCATGCATTACCCTGTTTTTCCACTAACGGTCACCGTTGCGGTGACTCTCTCCACGTGCTTCATTTTCATTCAATTTGATTGATTCCTGCACTTGTTTTACTTGCATATATCATCAGTTAGTCAAATATGCACTCAAAATCACACTATCCTTTAGATATGCTCTATTTCATACTCCCCTTGGGGAGATTTGGGCATCCCTTTCCCAGATCTCATTTTCCCTTGCATAAATTGCATATTCTGGGAGCTTAAGGCCTCTGCCTTGGTCTCTAGAACTACACAGAGGTTGCCCTAGCCTAGATCCAATTGCACACTGCATAGTTCGAGGAGCATCCTTGATCACATGCTCAAAAAAATAGCTCAAAATTCATAGTTGTCCAATCGGCGTGGAACCTAAATGACCCCATAGTACTCGTCATCCTAAATCTGAAACAACTCATTTTGCATGAAACAAGCTCTGTATGCTCCCAGAATCATATTCTGTTCATTTTCCTAAACAAACAAATTTAAAAAAAATGCAGTCAGCTTAGTCAGTAGTCCATACTGCTGACATGGTGCTGACTAGGCATGCATATGTGGTAAGGTGATTGTGAAAGTAATTGTGAAACTTTAATGAATGTTGTGGTGTCAAGTGGCACAATGTTATTGGCTAAATTGGTGGAATTCTATTGGATGTGTGGTGGCCAACCACAAGCTACCACGTGGCCCAGCTAGGGGCCTCCAAAATTTTGGATAAGGTCCGGGCAGGAGCGACGGGGGTTGAACTTGCAACCTCCAAGGAACTAGTCAAGCCTCCTACCAACATACCATATGAATAGTTCCTAATAAAATATGGATGTGACATGTATTTAAGTTTGATGTTGTGTGCACTTTGGGGAAAGGGCCAGCCCTTGGATGCGCCACCCCACAGGACCACCATCAGAGTGGAGGGGCGCTCAGCCGGCAGGGATGGGCTGTTGGCCTTAACCCTAGGCATGTGGCCTCCTACGTCCATAATTTGCGAATTTAAGGCCTTATAGGCCATTTAAAACGTGTGAAATCTGGGAGAAATTGTAGGATGGTGCCAGATTTTGGGGAAATTGTGATGTGATTAGCAGAAAGACTTGGGGAGGCCATAACTTCTTCAGTTTTTTACTAAATCAAGAGTAGAAAGAGGTTAGACAAGCATTTTTGGGCATTTTGGAGCCATTGGAACATGTTTTAGAGCTATTTGAGCATTGTAAACTGATATATTCACACTTTTGAGCATAATAGAGAGGGCCAAGCCATCGGAAGCTGGACCAAGGAGACCTAGCCTAGGCAGGGTGAACTCCTTCATCATGTGCTCTTATGATATTGTTTTGGTGATGTTCATTTCTGTTATATGTTGTTGTTCAGTCATTTGTTTATTTTAATTTGTACATAAAATTTACATAAAAACACTCAAAAACTCATGTTTAAACTTGAAATTAACCTCATGAATCCTTAAGAACTTTTACATATTCTGAAGGGGAATTTAGCACAACAAAACTAATTTTCTCATTGAGATCAAGTTTGGTATCAAACCTCTTGTTTTTTTTTTGTGCAAAAGGATTTAACTATTTGGAAGTGAATGTGATTCTTACAAGGTTGAAGCTCAAGAGAGGAGAAGGGAAGCTGGTTGAAAGTCCTGAAGTTGGATCAAGGAGAAGGAGTGCAAGACTTCCACTATCTCCACCACCAGTTTTACCCCAAGTTGTAGTTGAAGCTTCAGTGAGCATGTCACATGAAGGAGAGCCTACAAATATGAAAGAGGATGAGAAGGTCTTTATGAAGGTTTTCTTTGACATGACAGAGATGGTGAAAGTCCTCTATGAAGAGAGGAATACAAGACTGCAGGGTGAAAGCTCCAAGCCTCCAAAATGAGAAGGTTCTTCAGGAGGAGGAGGTAATGGAAATGGAGGTAAACCTTCACCCTCTCCACCATCATCTTCATCTTCATCTTCACCCTCTTCCACTAATACAACCCTTACTCATACTCAAAAGGAATTAGTAAAACACCCCTACTAAAACTTGATGTTAAATTTTAATTTCCCATGTGTAATGGTGAAGTGAATGCAGAGAAGCTTGAAAATTGGGTTCGTCGGTTGGAGGTCTATTACAAAATTCAAAACCTTCAAGATGATTCCATAAAGATTCAGCTAGCTTCCTTGAGGCTGGAGGGTGCAACACTAGTATGGTGGGAATCCAAGACACAAGAAGAGATAAAAAAAACAAGGTAAGATCTCAATTTCTTGGTCTGATTTCATTGCTGCAATTAAAAGACAGTTTTACCCTATAGCATATATGCAGAAAGCCATCATGAATTGGCATAACTTTAGAAAACTTAAAGGTCAAAATGTACAAGATTACACCCAAGAATTTAGAAGAAGGTCTCTATTGTTAGGCGTAGATTTGCAATCACAAGACACGTTGTTGAACTATATAGGGGTTTCACATAGTTACCTTATGCATACTATCCTTATGTTTAATCCCAATAATCTAGATGAGTTTTGTGTGCAAGCCACTCATCTTGAGGCAAGAGGGAAAAATACTCTAGAAGAGGGTAGTAAAAATCCATTTTAAGGGTAAAGGAAAAGAAAAGGGTTTCAAAGGAAAGGAAAGAAAAATGAATCCATTAAGAAGGAAGGAGAGAAATTACATGCAAACATTGTTCCAAAGAGGGCCATGATGAAGCTCATTGTTGGAAGTTTCATCCTGAAATGAAACCAAACAAATTCAACAACAAGGGAAAACAAAAGACAACTGCAACCACTCAAAAAGATTTGGGATCTGATTCAGGTGTTGAAACTAAAATTACAGCCATGGGTATGAAAGGAAAATATTCCATTGCTAGCACTAGTACCTCAAATTTACACAATGAAACTCGAAATGAAAAGAAGAGGATATAACTTTTTCACATAAGGGTAATCTCAAAACATAACAAAATTCATACTCTTTTTGATAGTGGCTCTCAAGCCAATAACATCTCTGAAAACATTGTGAAAATTTTAAAATTGGAAACCATTCCACATAATAAGCCATATCCATTAGGATGTGTGTGTGACAATGCACAAATTGCAAGTAACTAGAAAGTGTAAATTGAAATTCACCATTATTGCAAATTTCATAGATGAAGTGGAACTTGATGTTGTGCCATTAGACATATGTGGTATAGTTTTGGGCAGCCTATATCTCTATGACAGAAAAGCTATCTTCCATAGACATGAAAACAAATACCATTTGTTCAAAGATGGAGTAAAATACATTGTAAGAGCCCATAGCAAGAAACTAAATATTTCACTTGTAAATGTGGGGCAGATGAAAGACTAGTGAATTCTAGCAAGAATTTTGTGCTTCTAATTATCAAACCCAGGAATGATGTTGATAATGAAGCTTTTCAAGGTTGTGACTCAAGATTGAAATCTGAATTGGTTGATGTTGTTAACCAATATGATGAGATGTTTCAGGGACCAAAAGGATTGCCTCCCAAGAGAGGAATCCAACTTGAGATACAATTGCAATAAGATAGTCCTCTTCCTAACATTGGCATGTACAAGATGTCAATGATGGAAAGTGTATAAATTAAAAATCAAATTCAAGAGTTATTGGATAAATGGATCATGAGGCAAAGTTCTTCACCTTGTGGGTCACCTATTGTTTTGGCACCAAAGAAGGATGGAACATGGTGCATGTGTGTGGACTTCTGTGCATTGAAAACAATTATGGTAAAGAACCATTACCCACTACCTAGAATTGATGATTTACTTGGTCAATTGAAAGATGAAAAGTATTTTACTAAGTTGGACTTAAGGAGTGGCTACCATCAAATTAGAATTGTTGAAGGGGACATTTGGCAGACAAAATTCAAGAAAAAACAAGGTTTGTTTGAATGGCTAGTTATGCCTTTTGGTTTATGTAATGCTCCTGCTACCTTCATGCGTGTGATGAATGACGTGTTAAGGCCATTTCTTGTTGATTTTTTTATAGTCTACTTAGATGAAATCTTAATTTTCAGTAAATCTCATGATGAACATGTCATGCATGTGAGGAAATTTCTTGATGTGTTAAAAATAGCAACAAGAAATGATAAAAATAGAATCCAGTATATTCCAATTTTCATTTGTCCTTGAATTAAAATTGTGAATTAAATTCGAGTTTAGTCTCACCAACTGCTTGAAAAATAATTAATTAATTCATATTGAGTTAATTAGTTGGAGAAATTCAAGCTAGTAGCCTTTCTGAAGTCATGCAATAGTTATCCCTTAAATTAAAGAGATTATCCCTCAATTAAGGAGATAAGATTGAGTTGTAATTAGTTAGCTCAGTTTACTAAGTTAAGTCCAGTTAAATTAGTTCCAAACTGTTTAAGGAACTAATTGTGAGTTTAGTCAGTTAATGCATGCATGCATCCAACTAGTGTACTCTAGATAACTGAAGATTCTCTCATCAGAAACTCATGCATGTCTATTCAGAGAAAGACCCAGTTGAGCTAAATGTCAAGGACATGTTATTATCAGTTGCATGAGTTTTCCTATAAAGGAAACTCATCCATGCATAAGGAACAATGTTCCTTGAGGATTGTGAAGTTTTACAGGGTGTGATATGAGTGTGAGTGATCAGTGTTACACTTGGTAATAGTAGGATCACCCAAGAGAAACTGCACAAGGAAATAGGAGGCTTGGAGGGCAAAGGAGAAGGTTTGTGAGAAGCCTTGTTTGCCTGTGAGTATCCAGGAGGATTGTACTAAGAGCTAAGGCTTTGTGTAATCTTGATGTATTTCCACCATGTATGATAATACAGATAGTGGGGTTTTTTAGCTGAGGCTTTCCCCTGAGTATTTTCTATGTTTCATGTGTATTGATTCTTCTTCCTGGTTATATGTGTTCCGCTTGATCTTGATCAAATCTTTTAAGATTCTGCTAATTGATTGTAGACGTAGATTAAATTATTTTTCTTTAGTTATATTGCATTATCCGGTTAACCTATAGTAATAATTTCTGCATGGTATCGAAGCAAAGGTTATCAGAGTTGTGAACAATATACTGAGAGGAGGATTTAAAGTTTGAAGTTCGGGGTTGTAGGAAAAAATCGAATTCATATCATACTTCAAATTGATATTGAAAATTATGCGACTAATTTCCCATCGGAGAAGTCCAAGAAGGGATCCACTATAGGATCAGAAGGTGAGGCATTAGCCTCTCAGTTCGAAATGGACTTTACCCTCATTGCATGCATGGTGTCATTGATGATGGGTTGTGTATGGTATATTGACAGTAGAGCCTCATTCCACATGACTAGCGATAAAAGTTTATTCAGTGCCTTGGAGGAGAAAGACCTCAAGATGCGCATAGAGATGGGTGACGATGAAAGGTTTAGTGTTTCGGGTGTGGGCACAGTTGCTTTTTAGAGGGAGCATGGAGCTCATATCACCTTGACAGATGTGAAGTATGTGCCTGAACTGAAGAAGGACTTGGTATCAATCGCGATGTTGGAGGACAAAGGCTACATTTTCGTCTTTAGTAAGCCAAAGGTTTTCCTTAGACACATCACCATGAGACAGGTGAAATAGACTCGTCCAAGAGTCAAGAACCTGTATGATCTTGAGGTTCAAGATGCATGCAAAGCCTTAAGGAGCAAGGAAAATGTTAGATACTTGGTGGTTGAGAGGGAGAGTAAATTAACTCTCAACATGCAGCACTAGAAGAAGTCTTAGAAAATTTTGGAGGAGCCAAAATTGGAGATGCTGAGAGGAGACCGAGTGGAGGCATCCACTCATGCAAAGACCTCCAGTAGGGGGAAATTTTGAGCCATGTTAGCAGAGGGATCACATGCGTCCATACCTCTAGGTGTGAGGTGGGGCGATGTGAAGTGATAGTCCCAAGAAGGCTAAAATTGGGCAGAGTTCATTGAGAGGTTTTATCTCATGGATCGTACCTTGCTATGGGAGCCCAAAGTACATAGTAGCAGGAGGGATAAGTGGGATTGACAACAATGCAGAAAGGTTGATTTAGCAGAAGCGTAGAGTTTTCAGTCGATAGAGGCAATAGTAGTCAGAGACTTTGATGACAGAGGCATCATTCTGATTAAGATTGAATGTTTTTTTGTTTATGGAGTTGCTAGAGCAACAAAAATTGATTGAAGTGTTGCATGTAGAACATTCCAAAGGTTCAGGATCGGGATCGAGTTGAATTCCTTTCTTGTTGAGAGGGAGCGTTGAAAATAGCATAAAGAAATGATAAAAATAGAATATAGTATATTCCAATTCTAATTTGTCCTTGAATTAAAATTGTGAATTAAATTCGAATTTAGTCTCACCAGCTGCTTGAAAAATAATTAATTAATTCATCTTGAGTTAATTAGTTGGAGAAATTCAAGCTAGAAGTATTTCTGAAGTCATGCAACAGTTATCCCTTAAATTAAGGAGATTATCCCTTAATTAAGGAGATAATAATGAGTTGTATTTGAGTTTTAATTAGTTAGCTCAGTTTACTAATTAAGTCCAGTTAAATTAGTTCCAAACTATTTGAGGAACTAATTGTGAGTTCAGTCAGTTAATGCATGCATGCATCCAACTAGTGTACTCCAGATAATTGAAGATTCTCTCATCAGAAACTCATGTATGTCTAGACCTAGTTGATTTAAATGTCAAGGACATGTTACTATCAATTTCATGAGTTTTCTTATAAGGTAAACTCATCCATGCAGAAGGAACAAGGTTCCTTGAGGATCGCGCAGTTTTACAGGGTGTGAGATCAGCGTTACACTTGGTAACAGTAGGATCACCCAAGAGAAACTGCACAAGGAAATAGGAGGCTTGGAGGGTAGAGGAGAAGGTTTGTGAGAAGCCTTGTTTTCCTGTGAGCATCTAGGTGGATTTTACTGAGGGCTAGCTAGTTGTGAGAGCCAAGGCTTTGTGTAATATTGATGTATTTCCACCTTATATGATAATAGAGATAGTGGGGTTTTTTAGGTGAGGATTTCCCCTGAGTATTTTCTATGTTTCATGTGTATTGATTCTTCTTCTCTGGTTATATGTGTTTCTCTTGATCTTTCTCAAATCTTTTAAGCTTCCTTTAATTGATTGTAGAAGTAGATTAAAGTATTTTAATTTAGTTATATTGCATTATCTGGTTAATCTACAATAAAAATTTCTACATGGTATCGGAGAAAAGGTTACCAGAACTGTGAACAGTATACTGAGAAGAGAATTCGAATTTTGAAGTTTGAGGTTGTAGGAGAAAATCGAATTCATATCATACTTCAAATTGAGATGGGACATTATGCAATTAATTGCTCATCGGAGAAGTCCAAGAAGTGATCCTAGGTACAATCGGAAGGTGAGGCATTAGCCTCTCAGTTTGAAATGGACTTTACCCTCATCGCATGCATGGTGTCATTGTTGATGGGTTGTGTCTGGTATATTGACAGTGGAGCCTCATTCCACATGATTGGTGATAAAAGTTTATTTAGTGCCTTGGAGGAGAAAGACCTCAAGATGCGCATAGAGATAGGTGACGACGAAAGGCTTAATGTTTTAGGAGGGGCACAGTTTCTTTTTAGAGTGAGCATGGAGCTCCTATCACCTTGACAGATGTGAAGTATGTGCTTGGACTGAAGAAGAACTTGGTATCAGTCGCGATGTTGGAGGACAAAGGCTACAATGTCATCTTCAGTAAGGGAAATGTTTTCCTTAGACACATCACCACAAGACAGGTGAAACAGGTCGGTTCATGAGTCAATAACTTGTATGCTCTTGAGGTTCAAGATGCATGCAAAGCCTTGAGGATCATGGAAAATGTTAGAGACTTTGTGGTTGAGAGGGAGAGTAAATTACCTCTCAACATGCAGCACCAGAAGAAGTCTTAAACAATTGTGAAGGAGCCATAATTGGAGATGCTGAGAGGAGATCGAGTGGAGGCATCCACTCATGCAGAGACGTAGGGGGAAATTTCGAGCCAAGTCAGCAGAGGGTAGCCATACCTCCAGATGTGAGGTGGGGCAATGTGAAGTGATAGTCCCAAGAAGGCTGAAATTGGGTAGGGTTCAATGAGAGGTTTTATCTCATGGATCATACCTTGCTACGGGAGCCCAAAGTACATAGTAGCGGGAGGAATCAGTGGGATTGATGCAGTCAAAAATCAAAGTGACAGAGGCTAGAACAGTTTTATATTGAAGAGCATAGAGAAGGATTGACAACAGTGTAGAAAGGTTAAGTTAGTAGAATCACAAAGTTTTCAGTCGACAGAGGCAATAGTAGTCAAAGACTTTGATGACAGAGGCATCATTATGATTCAGATTGGATGTTTTTTTGTTTTTGTTTCTGGAGTTTTTGGAGAAACAACACTTGATAGAAGTGTTGCATGCAGAACATTCAAAAGGTCTAGGATCAGGATCGAGTTGAATTCCTTTCTTATTAAGAGGGAGTGTTGAAAATAACAACAAGAAATGATAAAAATAGAATCCAGTATATTCCAATTTTAGTTTTTCCTTGATTAAAATTGTGAATTAAATTTGAATTTAGTCTCACCAGTTGCTTGAAAAATAATTAATTAATTCATCTTGCGTTAATTAGTTAGAGAAATTCAAGCTAGAAATCTTTCTAAAGTCATGCAACAGTTATCCATTAAATTAAGGAGATTATCCCTTAATTAAGGAGATAATTTGAGTTCTAATTAGTTAGCTCAGTTTACTGAGTTAAGTCCACTTAAATTAGTTCCAAACTATTTGAGGAACTAATTGTGAGTTTAGTCAGTTAATGCATGCATGCATCCAACTAGTGTACTCCAAATAACTGAAGATTCTCTCATTAGAAACTCATGCATGTCTATTCAGAGAAAGACCCAGTTGAGCTAAATGTCAAGGACAGGTTACTATCAGTTGCATGAGTTTTCCTATAAAGGAAACTCATCCATGTAGAAGGAACAAGGTTCCTTGAGATTGCGCAATTTTACAAGGTGTGAGATCAGTGTGAGTGTTTAGTGTTACACTTGGTAACAGTAGGATCACCTAGGAGAAACTGTACAAGGAAATAGGAGGCTTGGAGGGTAGAGGAGAAGGTATGTGAGAAGCCTTGTTTTCCTGTGAGCATTCAGGATGATTGTACTGAGAGCTAGCTAGTTGTGAGAGCTAAGGCTTTATGTAATCTTGATGTATTTCCACCTTGTATGATATAGATAGTGGGGTTTTTAAGTGGAGGCTTTCCCTTGAGTATTTTCTATGTTTCATGTGTTTTGATTCTTCTTCTCTAGTTATATGTGTTCCTCTTGATCTTGCTCAAATCTTTTAAGATTTTGCTAATTGATTGTAGAAGTAGATTAAAATATTTTGCTTTAGTTATATTGCATTATCAGGTTAATCTACAGTAAGAATTTCTACACGATATCGGAGCAAAGGTTATTAGAGCTGTGAACAGTATACAGAGAAGAGAATTTAAAGTTTGAAGTTCAGGGTTGTAGGAGAAAATCAAATTCATATCATACTTCAAATTGTGATGGGACATTATGGGACTAATTTCCCATCGAAGAAGTCCAAGAAGGGATCCTCGGTAGGATCAGAAGGTGAGACATTAGCCTCTTAGTTTGAAATGGACTTTACCCTCATCGCATGCACGGTGTCATCGATGATGGGTTGTGTCTGGTATATTGACAATGGAGCCTCATTCCACATGACCGATGATAAAAGTTTATTCAGTGCCTTAGAGGAGAAAGACCTCAAGACGCTCATAGAGATGGGTGACGATGAAAGGTTTAGTGTTTCAGGAGTGGGCACATTGCTTTTTAGAGGGAGCATGGAGCTCCTATCACCTTGACAGATGTGAAGTATGTGCCTAAACTAAAGAAGAACTTGGTATTAGTTGCGATGTTGGATGACAAAGGCTACGATGTCGTCTTCAGTAAGGGAAAGGTTTTCCTTAGACACATCACCATGAGATAGGTGAAACAGATCAGTTCACGAGTCAAGAACCTGTATGCTCTTGAGGTTCAAGATGCATGCAAAGCCTTGAGGAGGAAGGCAAATGTTGGAGACTTGGTGGTTGAGAGGGAGAGTAAATTACCTCTCAACATGCAGCGCCAGAAGAAGTCTTAGACAATTGTGGAGGAGCCACAATTGGAGATGCCGAGAGGAGGCCGAGTGGAGGCATCCACTCATGTAGAGACCTCTAGTAGGAGGAAATTGCAAGCCAAGTCAGCAGAGGGATCACATGCAGCCATACCTCTAGGTGTGAGGTGGGGCAATGTGAAGTGATAGTCCCAAGAAGGCTGAAATTAGGTAGGGTTCAATGAGAGGTTTTATCTCATGGATCATACCTTGCTATGGGAGCCCAAAGTACATAGTAGCGGGAGGAATCAGTGGGATGATGAAGTCAGAGATCAAAGTGACAGAGGCTAGAGCAGTCATATACTGAAGAGCGTAGAGAAGGATTGATAACAGTGTAGAAACGCTGAGCCAGCAGAAGCGCAAAGTTTTCACTCGACAGAGGCAATAGTAGTCAGAGACTTTGATGACAGAGGCATCATTATGATTTAGATTGGATGTTTTTTTTGTTTATGGAGTTGTTGGAGCAACAACACTTGAGAGAAGTGTTACATGCAGAACATTCCAAAGGTTCAGGATCAGGATCGAGTTGAATTCCTTTCTTGTTGAGAGGGAGTGTTGAAAATAGCAATAAGAAATGATAAAAATAGAATAAAGTATATTCCAATTTTAATTTGTCCTTGAATTAAAATTTTGAATTAAATTCGAATTTAGTCTCACCACCTGCTTGAAAAATGATTAATTAATTCATATTGAGTTAATTAGTTGGAGAAATTCAAGCTAGAAGTATTTTTGAAGTCATGCAACAGTTATCCCTTAAATTAAGGAGATTATCCCTTAATTAAGGAGATAAGATTGAGTTGTATTTGAGTTTTAATTAGTTAGCTAAGTTTATTGAGTTAAGTCCTGCTAAAGTAGTTCCAAACTGTTTGAGGAACTAATTGTGAGTTCAGTCAATTAATGCATGCATGCATCCAACTAGTGTACTCTAGATAACTGAAGATTCTCTCATCATAAACTCATGCATGTCTATTCACAGAAAGACTCAGTTGAGCTAAATGTCAAGGATAGGTTACTATCAGTTTCATGAGTTTCCCTATAAAGGAAACTCATCCATGCAGAAGGAACAAAATTCCTTGAGGATTGCGCAGTTTTATAGGGTGTGACATTAGTGTGAGTGATCAGTGTTACACTTGGTAACAGTAGGATCACCCAGGAGAAACTGTGCAAGGAAATAGGAGGCTTGGAGGGCAGAGGAGAAGGTTTATGAGAAGGCTTGTTTACCTGTGAGCATCTAGGAGGATTGTACTGAGAGCTGGCTAGCTGTGAGAGCTAAGGCTTTGTGTAATCTTGATGTATTTCCACCTTGTATGATAATACAGATAGTGGGGTTTTTTAGCTGAGGCTTTCCCCTAAGTATTTTCTGTGTTTCATGTGTATTGATTCTTCTTCTCTGGTTATATGTGTTCCGCTTGATATTGCTCAAATATTTTAAGCTTCCACTAATTGATTGTAGAAGTAGATTAAAGTATTTTTCTTTAGTTATATTACATTGTCAGGTTAATCTACAATACAAATTTCTACATGATGTCTTAAAGAAAGAACAATTGTATTTAAAGATGTCAAAGTGTAATTTTGGAAAAAAATCTTTAGTTTACTTGGGTCATATTGTTGGAGGAGGTGAGTTGAAAATAGATCCCTCCAAGGTTGATGTCATTTTGAATTGGCCAAGGCCCAAGACAATTATTGAGGTGAGAATTTTTTTGGGAGCAACCCAAAATTGGAGGAAATTCATTGCTGACTTTTCTTCTATAGTAACTCCTTTGCATGCATTGACTAGGGTGAAAAAGGATTTTCAGTGGGGAGGCAAACAAAAAAATCCTTTGATGCATTGAAGGAAAAGATCGGTTCAACCTCAGTACTTGCACTTCTAGACTTGAGACAATCATTTGAGATCCAAACTAATGCTGGTGACTACGCCATGGGTGAAGTCCTCATGCAACATGGTAAGCCTATCTGTTTTCATTCGTAAACTTTCAATGGTGCAATGATTAATTATCCTACATATGACAAGGAATTGTATACATTGGTGCAAAGTGTGAAAAAGTGGATACACTACTTGATGGGTAAGGAAACAATCATTCACACTGATGATCAACCATTACAATACTTGTAAACTCAATCTAAGTTGTAGCAATCAAGGCACTTCTGATTGATGGGTTTTTTTCAACAATTCCACTTGGTAATAAGGTATAAGAAAGGTATCTACAATAAAGTTGTTGATATGATTTCTAGGCCTATTATTAGTGCAACTAATTTACTCAAGCATAATTCTGTTTTGCATGAAAGTTATATTGAGCAGTATGCATTAGACAATGACTTTTAGGATGGTTATGCAAGCTTGAGTCAAGATAACCAAGTAGAGGAATTGGATTATCATTTGCATGATAACTTGTTGTACCATCTTTTTAAGTTTTTTATTCCATAGGGAGAAAGAATCACCATCATAAGAGAGGCACATAATTCTCTTATTGCTGGTCATTTTGGTGTAAGTGAGGCGGTGGAACATCTATAGAGGTATTGTTATTGGCCTCGTATGCTTGAAAGTGTGTCACATTTTATTAAAGGATGTTCATTATGTGCAGTTAGTAAGCCTAGAAATAGGAATTTAAGATTGTTCACACTACTTCCGGTACCTTCACGACCATGGGAGAGTGTTTCTATGGATTTTGCAGTTGGTCTTCCATTGCCAAAGATAGGTCATGATTATTTGTATGTAGTTGTGGATAGGTTCAACAAAATGTTTATTTTGATGCCATGTAAAAAGAAAATTATAGTTGAACAAACTGCTCAGTTATTCTTTCATAATGTATGGGTGGATTTTGAATTGCCCACATCCATTGTTAGTGATCGAAATTCTCTCTTTGTTGGGAACTTTTGGTCAAGACTGTGGGGATTCGTGGACACCAAATTGAAAAAGAGTACAACATTTCATCCACAAATAGATGGTCAAATAGAGGTGGTGAACAGGACAATGATACATCTTCTTTGGGGGTATTGCAGCAATCATCCTAAGTTGTGGGATGAACATTTTCACTACATTCAAAATGCTTACAATCAGGCCAAGCACTCTTCAATTCAAACATCACCATTTGAAGCATGTGTTGGGTGACTTGCCTAAATCTCCTTTGGATTTCATTTTTGGAAAGGATGTTGCTATTGATGGTCATAGTGAAATAGACAAAGCAAGAAGGTTCATTGAACAAATCCAATTGGTACACCAAAGAGTTCAAGAACAACTCGAAAAGAGCCAAGGAAATTACAAAGAAAGGCAAGAAAAGAATCGGGTAGATCACAAGTTTCAAGTCGATGATGAAGTTGGCTTCACATTAGCAAAGAGAGGCTCCAAGGAGAAGGTAAAAATATGAAACCAATTAGATATGGTCCATTTAGAATTCTGGAAAAGATTGGTGATAGTGCCTTCAGGTTGGATTTGCCTTCATATATGCAAATTTATGTTGATGTTAATGTTGAGAACTTAAGGTTGTATGAGCCTACTTTGATTGAAGATCAAGGAGAAAATGTCCAAATTCCTTTCGTTGAAGTTTTTTCTCCTAAATACCTTCATGAACTACAGCAAGACACAATTCTTGACAAAAGAACAAGGTCTTCAAAATGAGGGAAAGTGGATTACCTTCGTGTGGGGCTCAAAGGGAAAAATCCTTCCAAGGCCAAATGGGTAGAGATTGGAAAGGTGAGGGAACTATACCCTCACCTGTTGAAAAACTGAAAGTTATATTTTGGGGTCCAAAATGCTTCCAGTGGGGAGGAATGATCAAGTGCTAAAAAAAATAGCTCAAAATTCAAATTTGTTAGATCGGTGTGGAATCTGAACAACCACGTACTGCTCATTATTGCCATTTTCCTAAATAGACAAATTTAAAAAAAAATGTACACAACCTAGTCAATAGTCTGTACTGCTGATGTGGCACTGACTAGGCAAGCCTAAGTGGTAGGGTGACTGTGCAACTCTGGCGAATGGTGTGGTTCCAAGTGGCACGATTTTATTGGGTGCATTTGGCGGAATTATATTGGATGGGCAGTGGCCAACCATAGGCTGCCACATGGCCTAGCCAGTGGCCACCACGTGGCAGCCTAAGGGCCACAAAAATTTGGATAAGGTCTGGGCAGTAGCAGCGGGGATCAAACCCGCGACCTCCAAGTGACAAGTCACACCTCCTACCAACATGCCATTCGAATAGTTCTTAATAAACTATGGACGCGACATATATTTAAGTTTGATGTTGTGCATACTCCGGGGAAAGGGCTAGCCACGAGGGCCAGTGCTTGGATGTACCACCCCACCAGACCACCATCAGAGTGGAGGGGGACCCGACCGGCAGGGGCAGGATGTTGGCCTTAGCCCCGGGCATGTGGCCTCCCACATGTCCATAATTTGTGGATTTAAGGCCTTATAGGCCATTTAACACGACCGACAAATTTGCCCTGAAATCGGCGGAAATGATGCTTGATTAGTGAAATCGGGCGAAATTGTAGGATGGTGCCAGATTTTGGGGAAATTGTGGTGCAATTAGCAGAAAGACTTGGGGAAGTCATAATTTCTTTAGCTTTTGACCAAATCAGGAGTAGATACAGGCTAGACAGGCATGTTTGGGCATTCTAGAGCCATTAGAATAGGTTTCAAAGCTATCTAAGCATTGTAAACTGATGTATTCACACTTGTGAGCATAATAGAGAGGGCCAAGCCATTGGAATTTGGATAAAGGAGACATCGCGCAGGTAGGGTGAACTCCTTCATCATGTGTTGTTGTGATACTGTTTTGGTGATGTTCATGTCTATTATATGTTGTTTTTCAGTCATTTGTTTATTTTAATTTGTACATATAATTTACATAAAAACAATCAAAACCCATGTTTAAACTTGCAATTTACCTCATGAAACCTCATGTTTAAACTTGCACTTTTACATATTATAAAGAGGAATTTAGCACACCAAAACTAATTTTCCCATTTAGATCAATCCTCCCAGTCCTAGCCACTGCGACTGGGAAATATGCAGTCTCTCGTGGCATGTGCCCAGACTGAAGTGCGCATTGCACAGTTCCAGTCAGCAAGCCTCCCCCATTGACTACTGGGACTACATAGTACATAGTTCCAGCAGGCATCTAGTCACCTTTGTAAACTAGGATTTCACAATTTGTCCTAGCATTAGCCCGATTGTTGCTTGATCTTGTCTAGACATTGATTTTGGTTTTGAACTAAAATTTTCATGCGATGGTGTCCTCTCTGTCTCCAAGTACAATAGTTTTTGAGCATCTCTCTAGCATTTATAATTAACATGGACTCCAAGAGAGCTACATCAAAGGAAACTGTTGAGAGTAGTATTAGGGAAGCATTTGAGCAGATGTAAGTTAACTTACTAGTTTATGCAGACACTGAGTTGCTCATTGAGAAGGGAACAAAGTTGACATGGAAACAAATTAAGGACACTTTTGCAAAGGAGTTCAAGAAAGACTTAGAGGACTGACATGTTTATATCAATATCCAAATGTCATGAATATGCAAGGTTTCATGCAAGTATCCCGCCTTCCCATGTGCAGACATTATTAGTTGGATTGTGTCACACACAAATACATAAACTATGCAATTGAGAAGTGTCAATGGGATAGATCTTGCCACCTTCAGGGCAAATAACTTTGCTTAGATGTATCATTTACCTCAGCCAGCGAGGCGCATGGACAAAATTTTATATGCCACCCACAACTAGGTGAATACAAGAGATATAACCAAGCGCTGGGTGAAAGAGCCATCAAAATTTAGACAGACACCCAATCATGTTTACAAGACAAAGTATCTTAGGAAGGCCTACCAATTCTTGATCATCTTTTCATGCTGAGTATAAGGTCAAGAGAGCACGTATAACTTTCCTGAAGGTTAGGTAGTTGTATTGGACCAATTGGTAAGTGATGGAAGACCATTCAACTGGGCAAACTTGTTGGCTTCTCAGTTGAAAGCCCATGTGACTAACGCCTAGAATCATCCCAAGGATGAGAAAGGGATATTCTACATGTCCACATACTTGCTCAATGTAATCTGTGCCCAACAATAGTTTCCGGGCATGAGCTGGACATGGACATCAAAAGAGATTATAGTCAACATTTATTGCAAGTTTCTTTCTAGTTGCAGTTACCGAGGAGTAATGGCAAGGTTGAATGACCATTTGATCATCCTATTGTATAAGCTTATCTTTGATCAGTTTCCACCTTACATCTCCCGACAAGCGATGGAGGCGATACTTAACGTTGCAGATTGGTATTTTTCACTTGATGTCACCTTCATCAGAGTTTTTGGAGGAGAGAAGCCTCCACATGTTCTACCAAAGTATGCCACGAAAAAGCTAGTCATGCAAGAGGTCTCATATCACCTCTCCACAAGGTTATCATCAGGAATTCACAGGAAGAATAAGGCACCATGGCTAGATTTTCCTTTCTGAATTGAATTATACAAGATTAAGATCTTGAAAAATGTAGATGTCAAACCTAAGGAGATATTGAAGTTCAAGTTCAGCACAAAATACTTTAATCCATATGATCCCCATGGTATTTTCAAGAACCACTGTGCGAAGGTGTACTATCCATGGATCCATGAGACATTTCACTGGCAAGAGGAGGACCCTTGGAGGTACTGTTACAATGAATCCAAGCTCCACAAGTCGGTTAGCATAGCCACAACTTGGAAGGCTGCTTTGAAGATAGTAGCAACGCAAGAAGCAACAAAAACAACAACAACAATAAGCAACAATCCAACACAGGAAAAGGGCAAGAGGAAGATTATCGAGAACTCATAGGCAGAGAAAAACTACAAGATAAGAGCAGATCCTATCACTAAGAAAGTAGCTTTGGCAGTAGAGGTAAAGAGGGAGAAGCAGATAAAGAGGGTAGAGTGAAGGAAGAGAGAAAAGCAAAGCCTGTTGGAAGCAAAACTAAAGTTGTAGGAAACAAAGAAGAATTTGAAGGAAGAACAAGAGCTGAGAAGGAGAGAAAGGGAAGAGAAGCAGAAATAGGAGGAAGGAGAAAGGCAAGGCGTGATGACAAAGCAAAAAATGCCCATACAGGTTGAGGAGTCAGAACAATGAGCAACTGAAGAATAGGGTGCATAGACGGAGGATCAGGATCTTTATCAGTAGATTGAGCAACTAATGGAAGTGACAGACATGGAGTTGGGGTACGAGCAAAGAAATGAAGACATTAACCTTATGCTAAGAGCACCCAAGGTCACCTCTTAGTCTCCACCACCTATAGTGTTAGAACCAATCCCGAGCGAGCAAGGAGAGGTTGTTCTCCTTGATGACGATCTAGTGATGGATGTGTACAATATTTCATTTGATGAGTTGTAGAAAAATATTGTATAAGCACAAAGGAAGCACTTTCTAGATGATCACATGTCACCTGCATTCATGAAGGAAAGGGTGATAGTGCGAGATGTCAGAAAACATCCAACTACCCTTGTCGATGCCACCTTGGCATATGTAGAAGCCACAAGCTCAAATGTTAAGTTCCTGCTGGCCAATAATGAACAAATGGAAAATAGATTGTAGGCTACTAGGTAAGAGGCAGAACAACACAGAGAGCATACTGCAATTTTTTCAATGGCAGAGATGAGGAAAGTGATACTTGCTGAAGTATCAACAATTGAGACTACCATGTGGAAGCTCTATGACAGATTTGTCACCGTGGATAAAGCAATTGTCTATGTGCATGGCTTACAATAGCGGAGAAAAGAGTTTGTTCAAATTCTTGGGAACATACATGTTTCCATCACCCATGTGCAAGAGTGGACAATGTGATACAAAGGGGCCCCACTTCACTTGCCAAAGTTGCTGAAGACTTAGGCAGAGTTGGAGAAAGGAAAGGTCTAGATGTTGGTCTAGAACTATGATTAGCTCGCCCCATTCGTCAGCAGCATACAGGCCTCATATGCATAGTTGTACAAGAGCTTGGATGTCATGGTGAGAATGCACAGGATCCTGTCAATCAGTTCCCTCACAAAAGCTAAACATAAGAACCAAGTCTGACTAGAGATTGAAAAGTACATGGAGCAGCTAAGGCGAGAGGCCACTAGGAATGACTTGGAGCTTAGCGCACAAAACATGCAGAAGTACATTGGTTTTTTCATCATGGTCAACACCATGTTGCACATGCTTTAGGATGAGTTGGATACAATTTCCAAGACCATATACCTAGATGCTATGGAGGAAAGAGTCTGTTATCAGAAATACAGCATCAAGTAGTTTGGGGTCATCATCACACAATACCAATCTTGGCATGAGTACATGACTGAGAATCACCAAGTGGAGGTTGCCAAGTTTGTCTTTCCCCAAACTTCGAACTAATAGTGTTTTGTCTTGTTAGGTTTCCTCTAGCCTATTTTATCTCATATGGGTACATATGGAAAATGTAATATTATTCGTAAATATGTTGTAAGTGAAATTCCAAGTGTCATTAGTGGAATGTGAAAGGTCATCATGTTATGTAATGAGTTATTTGTAAGGAACTGGAAGAGTCATGAGGGTAGTCATAGAGTCATAAAGGGGAATGTAAAGGGTCACCCCACCCTTTGTTATAAATATAGCTCATAACTCATAGAATGGGCTTTTGGGAGTCAAGATTTTGGCTGGGCCTAGGCTTAGAAAAGGTTTCGAAGTATTATGACGAGCCTTGGCTTCTCCACAACATAGAGTGATTATACTTATTTGGAGGAGTAGTGTTCTTGACTGTAATGTTCCACTATTGGGGCTAGTGGCTGTCAATGGTGTATGTATGGATGGAACTTTCACTTATAATAATAATAACAGAGCCATCACACTTTTATGCATATGTTGTTATTGTAGTTGGACTATTTTGGTTTCTTTAGCAATGCATGTTGTTTAACTTATGCATCTTCTTATGAACTACTTTATATGAAATTGTATGAATCTTGTTGAATGCGTGTTGTTGGATTAACCCATCACTTTAATTTGTGGAATATACCACATTTTGGCTCGTTATTTCATTCTTCTCATCTGTTCCTTTCAAGTTGTGTACTATTATAGGCTTCTAAGGGTCACACTTCCTTTTCCCCCCCATGTGTTAGAACCCCCATGCATCACACTTGATCCGACACAAGGTAACACACTTGCTTCAACCCAAAGTTATCATACTTATCTCTACGTGCTACTATGGTCAATGCATTACATTACTACCCACTACTGGAACTCCTACTCCAAACATTCTAAGGTCTACCTGGGACTTATTATAAGGGAGATCCCTTGAATGTTGGTGGGTCCAGCACCATCAACAGGTTCTTCTATTGTCATTTGCATGGGCTTTTCCTAGTTTGACAGTGGTTTTAGCCTTGACTTGCCATTTCCTGGATTGATGGAAGGTTTTAGAACTAGGTAAAGTGGTCTCAGGAAAATTCCCAAGGGTTGGGGGTGGAGATGGTTTTCTCTGGGAAGCCCTTGACAAGTGGTTGGAGACAGGAAAATTCCTCAAGGGATGGTGAAGAAATTCTGACGCATCCAAGTTCGGTTTGGTTTTGTGATCTCGAGACCGGTGTAGGTGAGATCACGATAGCTTGAAGTTGGAGGTGGTTTAAGCTTTGGATTCCCTAGTTGATTATGTCTTGATTTATCCCATGAGATCCCACATTCATGCTTGGAATATGTCATGGGGATGATAGGTTGAAAGAAATATTTGGTTCAACCCAATCTAAGGTCAGGTGGTACATGGAAGTCCCTGACTTGGTTAGAGTTTTCACAAGTTAATAAGAGTTATTTTCCTATTGTGATCTATGAGCACTTGTACTTGTTACAATGGCTGATTTGTCATGGTTACTATTCTCATTATATGCTAGTTATAATCATGGGTGTATGATGTGCTCTAGTTATTCCCCTTGTTCATGATTTGATTGGTTGATGAATGCATGGGATAACAAGTGTTGTTGAAAAATACTTGAGAGGGAAATAGACCTTTTTAAGATCAAATATACATTCATGACCTATAACTTATATGTTTACCGTATATTTGACAAATTGTCTAATGTGTACTAGGCAATCTAGGTCAAGTTCTTGCTTCAATTTTGAATTCTTGGCATTGTTATCGCCTTAATCATGATTTTGGAAAGTTAGAAGCAGTTCTGGGCAGTGGTCTGGAGGCTAGCCTGAAAAAGTGGCTTCGATTTCAATACTGTTGATATTGAATTGGGGAATTTAGGTCATAACCACGTGGATGTTATGGACCTCATAACTACATGGATGTTATGTTTTGCATGTGGTTGGGGAGTTTCCCTAGTGAAACAAAGTTCTAGCTCAAGGATTAATCACTTGAGGTGGTTTGCAACCTCCTTAGTGGTATGTGGTCTCCAAGGGATGTTAGTTGTGGTTGGGTTGCAGGCCCCACTTCCATAACTGGAACTTGGAGGTCAATTCATGTCATAGTAGCACTTAGTCCAAATTTACCTTGGAGAGCTTGTGAAAGAGGGTGAATGTGGGGTGGGGCAGGTTACAAATTGGTATGAAAGCTTTAAGGTTCAAACACATGGATTGGATGGGCTAGATGTTATAGTTATGCATGCATGTCAGTCATATACATGCATTTCAATGGCTATGGTTGCCATGTATATAGTCAGTTTTACATTTTAGTTATCATGCATGAGGTCGATGGGTTGATATGTTGGTGTCGTGTTGTTGTAATGGCTATAAGCACCCTCCAAAATTTTACCTACGCTTCGTTTTGGAGCCTCCCTACAAAAATCCCAGCAACTTATCTCGCACTAACCTAGGTACTTGTGATTTTATTGAGTTTTATCTCTTGTTTTACAACTTGTGTTTGCGTACTTTCTTTGTTGTCTAACCACAATTGACCTCTTGACTTGGTTGCAATGTGGTTCTAACACTGCCTTGGTGATCTGCACAATCCTAGAGGGCAACTAGCCTTTCTCTTAGGAAACACACAGTTCAAGCCAACAATGAGCTTCAAATCTAGAATTGGGCAGACCTAGCTAGAAGCTTATCTTAAATTGGGAACATGGAAAATTTAAGGGTCTAATATTTGCAGGTGGGCTAATTTTCCATAATTTTTCCAAAAAGAAGATTCACAAATTTCCATTTTTTATAATTAGATTCACCCAAATTTTACAACATAAAGTTATTTTACCTCTAAAATCACCAACATTATATAAATAGTATATATAAAATCATTATAATTTTTAATAATTTTACAAATACATCAATAAATATTTCATAGTTTGCATATTAGGGACTAGTGATATTCATTAATGTTTTTAACTTCAAGATAATTTTCCATTCTTAAAATTTTCCCTGAATGGGAAACTGTGCAAAGCATGAGAGGCAGCTAGAGCCACTCAACCCAAGAATTGCGTAGATCCATTCCCTCAGCAGTTGCCCAATGCATGTATCGGTGAGTTGCCCAGTTCTCCCCGGAATTACGCAATTTCTCTGTGCATGCATGGTATCCTTTCCCAAAAAAGCTAAAAAGCAAAAAAGCATCCCTAAAAAATAGAGATCTATTTTAGCAGTTGAAGTTACACTTGAGCTATTTTTGGAAACTGCCACAATGTGTCACCTTTTCCTAGATTTTTTGCCTTCGTGTTGTAAACCATAAATTGATTAAATCTATTTAATGGATGTTACAAGAGCTCATTTTCACATTCAGTCTTGGAGCTCTGGTATTTCCAAGGAGATCTAGGAACCTTCGACACAATCATCACAAATTTTCTGGGTAAGTCTTGCTTTTCTAGTATTTTTCTATTTTTTCTATCGCTTTTGTTTCATTGGCTTGTGAGAGTGCTGTTTTACCTATTTTGTTGAACAACCATTGGAGTTTTGGTTTTTCTTTAGCTTGTAGAAGTGCTACTTTAAGTTTTTCATTGCCTTTCCCAAGTGACACATGCATAACCCAGTTTTTGCACTAACAGTTGTCGTTGCGTCGAATCTCTCCATAAGCTTCATTGTTCTTTTGTGTGACTAATTCCTACATTTGTTTTGATTTCATGCATCACCATTCACTAAGATCTGCACCAACCTTCACTTACACTTTTAGATCTGCTCATTTTCATGTTTCCCTTGGGCAGATCTGGGCTTCCTTTGCCCGGATCTAGCTCTGCTCGACATGCACTAGGTAATTATGGATCTCAAGGCTCTACCTTGGCTCATGGAATTGCGGAGAGGCTACCAGTGACTAGCTCCCACTGGACACTGTGCAGTTCTAGGAACCAATCTCGGAGCCCTTGCCACTGGATTCCACAATCCGTAGTCCCAACTAGCAAAAGGAAGACTGAACTGTGCATTGTGTAATTCCAGTCAGTAGCACCTCCCCACTTATAGTTGGGATTCTGCAATATTTCCTAGCAGTTTCCCAATTTGTTGCTTGGTCTATATTGAATTTCTTCTGATTTAAAGCTAATATTTGCATGCCGTGAGTGTCCTCTCTATCTCCAGGTACAACAGTTGTTGAAAATTTTTTTAGTAGTATAGGTAACATGGCTTCCAAAAGAGCTACATCAAAGGATATTGTTGAGAGAAGCACTGGGGATGTATTTGAAAAGGTGTCAATGAACTTCCTAGTCTATGCAGACACACAATTGTTCATAGAGAAGGACATGAAGATAACATGGCAGGAAATTAAGGATATCTTCAGAGGTATCTTAAAGGAAGATCTGGAAGATCGAAAAGTCTATGTCAACATCCACAAGTTATGCTTTTATAAGATTACATGTACGTACCCCTCCTTCCCATGTGCATACATCATTCACTGGATTATCTCACATACCAATCCCGAGACAATGACATTGAGAAGTGCTAGTGGAACATAACTTGCTACCTTCAGGATGGAAAACTATCATCAGATGTGTCACTTACCATAGCAAGTGAACTGTATGGATGCACTTTTCTATACCTCCAACAACAATGTGAACACTAAAGGCATCATGAAGCGTTGGGTGAAAGAGCCATCGAAGTTCAGGTCAATACCTAATCACGTCTACAAGACTATGTCACTTAGAAAGGCCTACCAACTCGTGATCATATTTTCATGCCACTTGTATGGTCAAGAGAGCATGGAGACCTTTCCGCGGAATTGGGTGGTTATGTTGGACCAGTTGGAAAATGAAGGAAGTCCATTCAACTAGTCAGATATGTTGTCTCTTCAGTTGAAAGTGCATGTGATTAATGCTCGGAATCCATCAAAGGATGAGACAGTGAGATTCTATATGTCCACGTACTTACTTGTTGCAATCTGTGCCCAACATTAGTTTCCTGACATGGTTGGACATGGATACCAATAGAGAATGTTGTGAACATTTATTGCAAGTTTCTTTCTAAGTGCAGCTATCGAGGAGTCACAACAAATATATTTGACATTTCATCATTCGGGTTTACAACTTGATCATTGAGCAGGATCCACCTTGCATGTCCCAAGAAGCGATGCAGGCATTACATAACATTTCAGATTGGCATGCCTCACCCAGTGGCACCTTCATCAAGATGTTTGGCAGAGAGAAGCCTCAACATGTGCTACGAAGGTTTTCCATGGACAAGTTGGTCATGCAAGAGGTTTCATATCACATCTCTGCAGGGTTATGAGTAGGACTGCACAATAGGAAGAAGGCACTATGGCTTGCTCTTCCTTCACGGATTAGATTGTACGAGATCCCTAGCTTAAAGGATATGTATGTTGAGGAAAAATACTTAGAAAAGTTTGAGTTTGACACCAAGGACTACAATTCGTATGATCCCCACTGCATATGCAGGAACCACTATGTGAAGGCGTATTATCCATGGATCCACAGGACATTTCATTGGGTAGAGGAAGACCCTTGGAGGTATTGTTACAAATCCTCCAGGCTCAATGAACTGATCAGCATGGCTATAGAATGGAAATCTAATATGCAGGAAGCAACACCGTAGGAAGCAACAACAACAATAGTAATGAGAAACAAACTGACACAGGACAAAGGTAAGAGGAAGATTTCCGGGAACCTAAAGGATGAGAAAAGCTACAAGTTCAAAGGAGATCCTCTCATTGAGAAAGCAACTTTGGCAGTGGAGCCAAAGAGGAAAAAACATATAAAGAGAGTAGAACAGAGGAATAGAGAGAAGCAAAGGTTGGAGGATGTAGAAAAGGAGTTGCAGGAAATAAAGAAGAAGCTGAAAGAAGAGCAAGAGATGATAAGGAGAGATACGGAAGAGAAGTAGAAATAGGAACAGGAAGAAGGGCAAGGTGTGATGATAGGACAAACTCCGCCTATATAGGTTGAGGGGTCAAAACAACCAGAAGATGAAGAAGAGGCTCAATAGGTGTAGGTTCGGGACCTTCCTCAACAGATTGAGTAAATGGTTGAAGCAACAGACATGGAGTTGGAACAAGAGCCACAGGACCAAGATACTGACCTCATTCTAAGAACGTCTGAGGTTGCTGCTCAGTCTCCACCACCTCCAGAATTAGAACCAATCCCAAGCGAGCTAGGAGAGGTTGTTCTCCTTGATGATGATTCAGTGATGGATATGTACAATCTATCATTTCATGAGTCACAATAGAGGATTGCACAGTCATAGAGAAAGCATCTCCTAGATGATTGTGTGTCACCTGCACATATGGAGGAAAGGGTGATTGTGTTAGATCTTAGAAAACATCCAGCTTCCATGGTTAATGCCTCTAAGGCTTATGCAGAAGCAACGCACTTGAGTGTCACGTTCTTGATAGTAGAGAATGGTCAAATGGAAAAGGACTTGCAAGAGGCCAGGCAAAGGATAGAACAATCCACAGGATCCTCTTTGGAAGAGATGAGAAAAGTGATACTTTTTGAAGTATCGACTCTAGAGACCACTATAAGGAAAATTTATGATGGATTTGTCACCGTGCACAAGGCATTTGTCCATATATATGGTTTTCAGTAGCGATGCATGAATATTTCCCAAAACATCAAAGACATACATGTTGCTATTAAAAACGTATAGGAATAGAAAATGAAGTAGAAGGGAGCCCCACTTTAATTGCACAAGATAATGAGGCCGCAGGCAGAGCTAGATAAAGTGCAAATATGGATGTTGTTATGAAACTATGAGCAGATCTCTCTTCTCATTACTAGCATTGAGGCTTCCTATACAAGGTTGTTCAAGACTCGAGATATCATGGTGAGGACATGCAAGATCCATTCAATTGGTTCCCTCACAGAAGCTATTGAGAACAACCAAGTCTGGCTGGAGGTCGACATGTACATGGATTAGTTGATGGGACGAGACACTAATGATGACTTGCAACTGAGCATAGAAAACATGCAGAGGTACATTGGTGGTCCAACCACACACAAGACAATTCTACACATGATTCAAGATGAGTTGGAAAAAGGTTCTAGGGCCATATACAATAACGCAATACCAAGCTTTGTGTTAGTTCGTCACTGAAGACCATCAAGAGGATGTTGCTGAGTTGGTCTTTCCCCAAGCTTCTGAGTGATGGTGTTTATCTTGTTACACTGACTCAAGCCTATTTTGTCCCACATGGGTATATGTGGAAACTGTATATTATTTATAAATATATTGTAAGTGAAATTACAAGTGTCATTAGTAGAATGTGAACGTTGACTATGTAATGTAAAGATTTATTTTTAAAGGAGTTGAAGATTCATGAGGGTAGTCAAAGAGTCAAAGGGGAATGTCAAGGTTCACCCCACCCTTTGTTATATATAGAACCTCATAAGTCATAGTGGAGGCTTTTGGGAGCCAATATTTTGGCTAGGCTTAGGCTTAGAGAAGGCTTGGGAGTATTGTGACGAGCCTTGGCTTCTCCACAACGTAGAGAGAGTACACTTCTTTGGAGGAGAAGGGGGTGTTGACTGTAATGTTCCACTATTGGGGCTAGTGGCTGCCAGTGGTGTATGTATGGATGGAACTTTCACTTAATAATGTAATCGAGCCAACTCGTTTTCATGCATATGTTGTTATTGTAGTTCAACTATTCTGGTTACATTAGCAATGCATGTTGTTTAAGTTATGCATTTTCTTATGAACTATTTTGCATCTAATTGTATGAATCTTGTTGAAGACTTGTTGTTGTATTAACTAGTCACATTGGTTTGTGTACTATTCCACTTCCATCTAGTGATGTCATTCCCCTCGTGTGTTCCTTTCAGGCTGCGTACTATTACAGGCTTCTAAGGGACACACTTCCTTTTCCTCTCTCTGCGTTAGAACCCCAATGCATCTCCCTTGAATCGCTGCAAGGTCACACACTTGCTTCCAACCAAATTCAATATACTTACCTCTACATGTTGCTATGGTCAAGGCACTACATTACCACCCACTACTAGAACTCCTTCTCCAAACGGTCTGAGGTCTAGGTGGGACTTCTTGCTCGGGAGATCCCCTTGAATGTTTGATCCAGGTGGATATTGGTGGCCACCTGCCAAGTCCACCTGGACCCCCACCTCAACATTTTCAGTTTCCTTAATTGTAGCACAACTTACTATTTTTAGCAGTTTTTCGGGTCCTGAACTTCCGGAGCCGTTTTGAGGCCCTAAACGACGTTTTTGGGGAATC